>JAQIWH010000671.1:0-43082 GCA_034695005.1 Cryptops parisi | reverse complement strand
ATGCTAACATATACAACGAATACACATCGTACAAGCTCAGGATGTAAGATAATATAAAGAACAAAACGATGACACTTGTTTGGAATATCACCTCGAGTTCCCTGTATAGTACTGTGAACAACAGCTTTACTGCACCAGGGAAAGCAAAAAAATATTTAAGCAGTTACACATTATTCCAAGAATTCAAACCCATAAGTGCAAGATTCTTATTTTTAACAACTACGCTACGATAACTTGTATTTGAACAATGATAGCACTTGATAAGTTGGCAGACATGTCACTGATCGAACTTGACCTAAAAAATAATTTTTTATAGATAAAAAATCTATATGCTCTAACTCTATCTAAATTTTGTCTATTTTCTTTCTTCTCGTTCTCTTCGTAGACCCTTTTGACCGAAACTTCCAAACAGCTCTTCTACAGCACCAAACGAAAAGTCTATTTGAAGCAAGTTTTCTTTCTCGTTCCGCAAGATTGGACAGACGCTGACACGATGCCAGAAGCCACTTTCCAGAGCTTCCTTCGTCCCGACATCATCGTCGCTCCTCCAACTCCGATACATGAAAACCACCCATACGCATTGCAATCGGCCAAATGTGGACACCGAGGACATTATGTCCATCTAACCCCACAGTATATCAATCAGCAGTCGGAAAGCTTAATCAAACGAGGTAGGTGAAAATATCGGAGATAAATGCACTCTTCAGGGACATCGGGGATAATTGTTTGTTTTGTATATTTACAAAAAACTTGATCATTTTTCACTTTATTGACCAAGTAGAACGTTTTCATCATTTTCCACGATATTTTGCTTCTCTCCTAGAGGCTTTGTCAGGTAACAAAGAAACGTAAGTGAAAAGCAAGGTATCAGACAAACGTTGTTTTTAGGCACAACCTTTTATTCATCCATCTCGCTACAGAAAGAAAGCGAGGTGGATGGAGGCGTTAAGTTTTTTATTTCATTTGATTTTATTTGCGGTCAGCTGACCAATCAATACAGGGAGAATACAAAAAATAACCACTACAACAATAAAACGTGATTATACAATTGCTTGTCAAAGCTTTTAAAATTGATAGGTTGTTGATCAATACTAATAGAAGCATGCTTCCGTAGCCTGTATGGCAACGCGTTCCATGCCAGGTATAACTTATATAGACGTAAGGGTTCACTGTTCATGCTCTCATCTTATTTACTTGGAGATCAACCAGCTGGTCTTTCAAGTGGAAGTAGAAAAAATGCACCAAACACTCTACCAGAAAAAAATTCGGCTTTCCAAATGCAAACTCTGTGATAATGACGCGACATCGAGCCTTCAAAATTTAATAGACTGAAATACATCGCAGACTATGTCCGTGTGTCAAATTTCATCTTTCTGGGATATCGGAAAGTGTGTTAAAATTTGACCGCAGCAAACGTTTGATGCATGCAAACAAAGATACAACGAACCAACCAAGTTAAATAAAAGGTTGTAGAAAGTGCGAGAGAATCACAACCTCTCTAACCAAACAGTTCACCTATTTCTTGAACTTTCCTGTTCTACTTTCCCTTTTCCACCTGACAAAACCTCTAGGAGGAAAGTAAAACGTCATGGAGGTGTTGCAGTAATATAAGCTACTTAACCAGTGAGGTAAAAAAAAAATTTTTAAGAACTCTGGCAATAATTTATGTTTTCAAGGAAGTAACTTATGCTTTTGATACAAATTCTCTGGAATAAAATTAACGCAAGACTATCGATTGCCAATGAAATGACCGCTATTATTTTTGTAACTAGCCAAGAGCGTGGTATCGGCCTGGTCGCAGTTTCGTTACGGCGTATTCGAAGAATGTGGTAGCGTGGGTGATTTTGAACATCCACCACTGTACTGGAAAGGAAGCCACCTGAATATGACCTCATGTTCTGCTCAACCTCTAACTGGAACTTTCCAGTAAGTTAACTAATACTTTGGCAATATGCTAGTGAAGCAGTATGCTGAAACTAAATATAATTTTCCATTGAAGGGGAGAATGCGAACCTGTAACCTACTTCTCAGAAGGAAAATGCAACTTTGTTCTCAACTCAGACCAATCGTCAGCCAACCCATCCTTAACATTCTCATCCGACGTGACAGATGTAATGTCATTACCATAAGATGAATCGTAATGAAATTAGGATATAAACTAATAACTTTGATCGTATAGGATTCCCAAGCTTTCTGCGATGACACCACTCACAATCAAGAAGCTCCCAACAAGCAAAACACTCTATGCCAACAGAAATCTGTATGGGCAGTCATCGACAACACCAAAGAGATGAACTCGGTGTAGGTATACATTTAAAGTAAATCAACTGGTAAAATATATGTTGAATCGAATGTTCTTGCTACTTAAAACGTCGGTTGTTTATGGATATAAAAAGTCAATCAAACACCATATAAAATGACAGTATTCATCTTGTGTATCTAGGACTCCCATGCCGGATGCCAACTTTGATACAACCCCAAATTTCATGATTGTGAAAGCCACCACCAATAAATACATGATCCTCGTAGAAAATTCTTCATATATGGCTGCAAGTTTGTTTTTGATTTTGAAATATTTCAGCGGCATTGTACGTATCAACTAACGTTTTTTTATAAAACTCTTGTTTACAGGAAAAAATAAACAACGTTAAAGTGGGTTTCAGTCGAATCATCAGTCATCACATTCCTGAAGGAAATAGAGTCGGATTGGTGACGTTCGATGATAATGCTCACGTTTCTAGAAACATGACAGAATTGACGAAGGACAACATGAAGAACTTTGCAAAAGCGTGTCCATCTGGAGTGGAAAAAGAGTCAGATACTGGCGTCAATATTCCAAGCGCAATTCGGAAAGGCCTGGAGGTAACACAGTCCAAATCAAAGAGTTAGAATAATCTCACAAGCTAAAGAAAGGAAGCAAGTCCTCGGTTTATGCCAGTTCTTTATATTTAACTAGGTAGTAGATAAGCCCGTCATAATGACGGGCAGCTAACAGCACAGTAAAATTCGTTGCTGCTGATTGTTTCTTTTCTCCGACCTTTTACTTATTATTTTTAAAATTTTATTTTTATTCATTTACTTGAAAATGCCAGTTAAGCCTTTGTTAAGACAAACATAGCGTTTTACAACAATTCTTCCGCTCGCGCAGCGCGCAGCGCTCGCGTTGCTCGCGTTACAGCGATGGTAGAGCAGATGGTAGCACAGATAACGAAGTTGAGCAAGCGGCCACCACTAACTTACTGGTGGCGCTGGCGCATAGGAGACAGAGTGACATTTCAAGCGTTTTATTAGTTAGAAGGATTTTGCTTATGCAAAACAACAAATAGAAAGGCGAGGAGATTTAACTGCGTTGGGGAACAAAGGTTTTTCCCCAATGCAATTACATACAACTTTTCCAATCATGCGAGATACACAAAACCTAACCTTTTGCATAAACAGAAGATCTCGTGTGCTGACAATTTACTAAATCTACAGGACATTCAATCTTTTTGCATCACTTGTGCGGATTAATATGCGCATGTTCACACAACTCATAGATGTCACGAGTCGGAGAATAAAATTTTATACAACTTTTTATTTAAACTTGGCTTGTCCGTTGTATGTGTGTTTGTGTATGTGTGTGTGTGTGTGTGCGCGCGCGCGCGCGCGCTTCAACATCTTTGTGGTCTATTTTAACCAACTTCTCGATATCCCAGAAAGCTGAAATTTGAAACGTAGACACAGTCCGCGGTAAGTTTAATTCTATTAAACGTACCGCATTTTGAACTTTGACAGAACAACATCGTGACATATTTCGAGAATATGTCACGTGAAGGTGGAGTTTTGTCTAGTAGAGCGTTGCTGACGCTCGCAACCACATACTTCAACTCAAGCATTGTTGTTATATATGAACATAAAAGACGAGCGTACTTATACAGTATATATCACTTATATAGTTTACTACATACAGTTCATCTGAGCAACCATTCCTTGTCGTGAATCCGTTGAAATAACCACTTAACGCATATCTTTTCCACGTGTTTGTTTCAAATACTTAAAATTCGATTTGAAAACAAAAGCCCAGTATCAAGCCAGATGAAAAGGCTGTACTGAAAACAAAGTTATTCTTTATTACTTGTTTCATAGTGCAGTTGCAAGCTCTCAGATCACGCAGACAGTACTGGATAAATGTTTGCACGCACGAAAACATACTGTAGTTCTTTATCTGTTTTGTGTTTCTTTTGTAGATACTCAAACAGGATTCTTCCATAGGCAAAGGTGGCCGATCTTCGTTAATTTTGATCACTGGTGGGGTGCAAGGGACTACATATCCTATCGATGACTTGAGTCTGTGCGGTGATATTAAAGCTTCGCAAGTTCAACTCAACGTGATTCTTTACATTGATCAAAGTTCCGAAAGTGACAGAGACCTGACTATTCTCCAGAGGCTAACCACCTGCACGGGTGGTCGACTCTATGTTTTTGGTGAACACTCCAGCAGTTTGTATGATGAAATCAGTTATGATTTCATGGACAATACGTTCCGTGCAGCTACTGAAATCGACGATCCGCTTAAAGCACCGGTTCAGGTACTGGAAATCTGTTCCGACAATTACAAATTTGTATAACCGTAACAATGATGGTATCTGAATCACCCCTCAGATCTACTATGGAATACACAACGCTGCAAACAAACTTCCTGAAGGCGAGAAACTATCTCAAGGGTGGTTCTACGTGGACGAAACAATCGGCGACAACATGACATTTTATGTATCGTACAATGACAGAAAGCTCGTAAAGAACGTCATGTTGAAAGATCCTGAAAACAAAATATATCGTCACGATGACATCGACAGTCCATTTGACGACGATCAAGGTGAAATGCACATCAGCGCAGCTATTTCGCGTGTTCCGGTAGGGATCATTTACGATAATGTATAACGTCTTTATGTCACCAGGAACTAATAGATTACACCACTATTTCAGAAAGGAAACTGGACCTATGAAGTGGAATGGCACGCCAAAGAAGGACACATTGCCATTGTTAAAGCAATAGCCACTTCGAGAACGGAACAGATAAGAGTCAACGGCTGGGTGAAAATTTACAATGATGATTTATCCGTAAGTAAAACTTTACTGATGTTTCAAGTAGTCTCGAGTAAAAATGTTCTTCAAATCATGTTGAGTAACGTAGTGTCAAAAAGAAAGAGACACCCGAAAGATGTCAAAGAAGACACCAGGTTAAAATGAACTTGGCAATTTTACATAACTGTTGTTTATGTCGCAGAATGAAGCAACGGGAGGCAAAACACCAGTTGTGTTCTACGCAGAAGTAATGCGAGGTCAGACACCTGTAGTTAATGCTCTTGTAGAAGTTTCAATTCTGTTACCTTCGAGCGATGGTACGAAACGGGACCGTACTAAGCTAACCTTAACGGACGATGGCAGTGGCGGTATGATGTTGAAAAGATATGGTACTTGGTGTGTTAACAATTAGCCGCTGATATGAGCGCGCTGCATGTGTACAGTTTAGGTTAGTTAAAACAATTTTGTATGCATTAAATATATTTTATGTTGAGTTGTTTTATCATTAAATGTTTGTTTGTTTTAACTAATCCAAACCATAGCCACGCAGCGCCTCCATATTGAGTGGCTAGTCGTTAACTCACAAGTACCAAAAATATTTCAAGGTACGCTTGCTCGATCACTGAATAATCGACTGTCTCTCTAAACAGATCCAGACATCAGCAAGAATGATGGTATCTACTCTAGATATTTCACAGGATTCACCCAACCCGGTTTCTATTCCTTTTGGGTAGTCGCCAAAGACAATAATGACCGAGCAGGTTTATTGATGCCTTCTTCGTCAAACAATACAAGTAAATTTTTGTCGAGAAACGATACGAAATAGCTCGGGTGGTAATCGAAAAAGTAACCGACTTGCACCCCTTTTGGCAGAAATTCTTGGAACTTGCGCGACCGCAAAAGTGAACGTCAAAGCCACGGGAGTATTTCGCAGGAGCATTTCGGGAGAAGCTTTCTACGTTCAACGAGTACTGCCCCAAGATAGAGATCTGTATCCACCAGCTCGTATCGGCAACTTACATGTAGCTAAAATTCAAGAAGAAACCGTCACGTTGAGATGGACCGCAGTCGGAAACGATTACGACAATGGAACAGGTGAGTCCCTCCCTTTCAAAATCTCATCTGCAGCTTCGTAGCAATCATCGCCATTTTTGTTGTTGTTGTTTCCTAGTTCAAAGTTACGAGATGCGAAGCAGCATGTCTAGAGATCAGATGACGGATTCCAATTTTGCCAACACGAACGATGTGCAAGCCACCTACCACCACATTGCTCGACCGAAGGAAGAACAAATGGCGACATTCACGGTGAAAGAAAAAGAAACTCCTTATTACGTAGCAGTCCGAGCCTACGACGGAACACAGTACGGTGAAATTTCCAACGTCGTCACAGTGGTACGTCAAGCCAAAGACATCGTCTACCCCACTGCAACGCCACCAGGAGGATTTAATACGACCGAAACGAGTCTACACCAAACGAGCGGCTTGACAACAGGCGCAATCATAGGCATCATCATCGCCGTTATAGCAATCATTGCCATCGTTGGCCTCATCATCATCGTGCGAAAGCGTAAACAGCAAAGGAGACCCACTAAACGATCTACGCCAGTAACCTACGATCCTGTTCGTCAACACGTAGAAGAACGTCCGGCGAAAAACGATAATAACTACGAAAACAATAGCACTGGAGCTGATGTTTAAGTACAACACATAATCACACGTGACAAAAGAAACGTATTTTTGTTTTTGCATTTTATGTAATTCACTTTTTTTATTCATTTCGTTTATTCATTTTGAAATAATAAACCAACCATACGTTTAGTTTGTCATTTGAAACTTTTTCAATTTCGAACAAACCATGCTTTCAATAAACAGTAAGCTTCAACCATAATTGAGATCAGTCACTTCAAGCACCAATACGCAAAAGCCTGCTGAAATTAAAATTCCGCACATTTCGTATATGTATACAGGGTGAGTCTTCTATCGTAACACAATCAAATATTATAAAAACAAAACAAATGTGTCAGGCAACTATTGTTTGTGTCTTTCCAATGATACTATTTTCATCAAGCTTGAAATTAATTTTCACACAAATCCCATTGTTAAATTTTAAACATTGCGTTTTAAGAATCAAGTCTTATTTAGAAAGTTGTAGCTAAGACCCCATTTATTTAAAATCCACTTTTGTTTTATTTATTTCCAATAATGGAACCGTAATAAAAATTTGATACAACAATAGAAAGTAAACGGTATACTACTCCTTCAACAGCTTCTCTGCAAGTACCACATGCTATTCAGTGAAGTTATTTCACTTCATAATTTTATTTTATTTTTTATTTTATTATACTATATTGCGCTCCAGGTGAAACAAATAAACTTTACAAAACAGTTGAAATGCATCTTCAAATTCGTATTTAAATTAACCATGTAGCAACTAAACTAACTCCACTGCATAGTAGGAATGACTTGCAGCAAAGCTGTTGTACAGGCAGCGTATCTTACACTATATTCATGTATCAATGTGTATTTCGGTTGCATTGGTGGAAATAAATGAAACAAAAGTGGATTATGACTAAATGGGGTCGTGGCTACAAATTTCTAAATAGGGCTTGATACCTACGACGCATTATTTAAAATTTAACAATAGAATTTTCGTAAAAATTAATTTCAAGTCTCTACGACACGCGGAACGTGGTTAAAGAATGACATCTACGAGTTGAACCATTTCGATGACTGTTTAAGACGTCAAGCCAAGTTAAATAATAAGTTGTAATAATAAAACGTTGTAAAGAAAGATTTAGTTGATGAGGTTTTCAGTTCACCGTGGTGGAATGGCCTGGGCCCTAAGGTTTCTGTTAACTTATTGGACAGTTTTGCTTATCCTGAGATTCCGAGATGACATTGATTTTCATCCCAGAATTCCGAAAAAACTATTGTGAATGAAGGATAAAGTCATTCCATAATTTATTGTTGATAAATAATAAATTCTGATAATGAGGTATGATAATATTACAAAGAAATAAACGCTATAAACAAAATAAACGCAAACTTTTATTTTTTTTGTCAAAAATTCCAGGAAATGTAAATTTAATTCAAAATCGACCGGAATCTCGGGAGAGATGCCCTAGTCTGGTCCCTATCCTGCCGTATCAGTGGGATATTGCCTGTGCTTCGACAAATGACTACAACCCACTGATATAAACAAATTTTTGTTTTCTTTTTTTATGTACTGTTTTGTCCTGCTGTTCACTTTGAACGTTTTTGAATAAATAAATAAATAAATAAATAAATAAATAAATAAATACATATATTGACTAACTATAGTCAGACATTACATTACTATAGTCAGACATGACTCTACAGTACCGGTATATAAAAAAATCATAGTACAGTATATTATTTATCAGTATTTAGTAGCTACGTGCCCATAAAAATCACTAACTTTCTAATAGAAAATCTACATTAACCCATCATGTTAAATCTTAAAATTTTTTGCCATGTGCCCAAACAAAATACGATCTTCATACACGAATTATCTATGCCGCTATAACATCGTCAGATCTGAAAAAATATTTAGTATAAGATTGCATTCATACCTATATATATAGACCTATATATATATATATATAATATATAGACCTATATACCTATATATATATAAAATAGAATGCACTTATGTCGGTGAATTTTCACTTTAAGTCACGTTACGACACAACGATTACACAATGAATCATTCATTTGGACTTTGGCACTAACCGAAAGCCATATTCTACTCGAGTCTATTTCAATCTTATTTGGAAGCACTGAGGCTATTACTCTACCGATGGAACTGAAACCTAGCTTAAAATTTCAGATGAACATAACAATCAAAATGCAATCATCTAAACGAATTAAACCAGTCCTACATAATTATCATCATCCATCTATTTCAATAACCATTACAAATAGGAACATTACATCTTCCTCTGTGTAATCTTGAGTCAATAGAGTCAATTCTAAAATAAGTGCACTGGTATGACCGAATCATTCTAAGAAATGAAAAACCAATGAGCATTCAATTCCATAAAAATGTGCAAAAATGTCGTCACCCAGCTTCGCCTTAAATCGTTATCTGGCGTATTTGAATAAAAGGAGCCGGTAATAACAACAAAACTACTCTGATCTTATCAGAGCCCCGAGTAACGTTAAGATTAAATAAAAACCATGTTAGTTTTTATTCTCGCCCACCTTTAGATAAGACGGTCTTTCTCGAATCGACTACTAAAATAGGTTCATGTGTTAATAAGCTAAACGTTGGAACGATGTTAAGGTCCGCTTTCACATCGTGGGGCTTGAACCTACTGATGGTATATTGGTTTACATGTGAAGTGAAATGTCAACCAACGGGTGGTTCACCGTACACCATGATCAGACAGAACGGCTATGAAAATGTGGTCGTGGCGCTAAATCCGACCGTGGCCGTCGCCGAAAGGCAACTTTTAATCGACAACCTCAAAGTAAGATGTCACCTATTTTGTTATTTTCATTTAAAACACAAAACGCGTACATAGTTAACAAGTTGATTCAAAATGCTAAAAAAAACTAGCTTTGATGATCGAAACAGGTATTTTATAACGCGATAAGATAAGACTTTCAGCCATAGTGTATCTTTTTGTTCACACCTTGTTCACAGGGTGATTTCATGATACGCTATTCTGTCTAGTAGAGCCTCATCGGCGAAATTTGCGAAATTTTGCGAAAAGAGCCGATTTTTGCGAAAAGAGCCGAATCTGAAAAATTTCGCAGATTCGTACATCTGCACATTTAAAGGTGAAACTAGTGAAAATAAACCCAAACATTTTCTACCTAAGCCCGTGTGGGGTATCGTCATTCAGAGCTCGTAAAAAACTCAAATTTTGGACAATACGAAAGACTTGCATTCTCAGCTCTGTTTGAGAAACTTCTAAAATAAATGTTTGAAATAAATGTTCTAATGTGGGACATGTCTTGTAGTTGAACGAGAAAGCCTAATATTATGGAAATGTGAAACAGTTATTGCCTCGTCACATATTCCGTAAATTCAAATTGTAGAATTGTAGAAAAAAGACATTGCTATTTGCACAACGATTAATCGCTGATAAATTTTCAAGCGAAAGGTGAAACGTTCCGTGTCGGAAGTGATAAAGTCCAATAAAGAATTTTTCATTCAACCACTTCAACTCTTAGAAATCTCAAATTAAAAAAAAAAAAATAATAATAACTGCAATATAAAATCCTATCCTAATTCACGTATACATCGGTTGTAACATCATTTATAAGAGCACGTTAAATAAACAGGAAACATTTCCATCCACAGAAAAATTGAACCCAAATCTCATGCTAACTGTATTTTTCGACAATCTCGACAGAAACTGTTGGTGCAAACATCCCAAGAACTGTTTCACGCCACTAACAAAATGGCCTACTTGAAACAAGTCGACATCCTCATTCCTAGCGATTGGTCCAAAATTCCTCAAGAATCCTTAGCCACCTTTCAAAGCTTCCATCAACCGGACATCATGGTGGCACCACCCAATCCTTATCACGAAAACCAACCTTACGGCTTACAATCTTCACAGTGTGGCTATGCAGGACACTATGTGCATTTAACGCCAACATTTATTAATGGCTTAAAAAACAGCAAAGACGTCATCGTAGGAGGTAAGAGTATATAGATTTAAGAGTTTTCAATTGCGGTTCCGGACTATAACCTTAAGGCTAGTGCACAATTACACTTTTCCGTCAGATTTTTCTATAATTCGGACCGAAATATTTGGTCCGGGTTGGTGCAGGTTAGTCCGCTTTGGTCCAATTTTTGGTCCGCACGATTGTTATTTTTTTTCACGGACGGATGGAAATCGCACGGATCCTTATTGTGCACTAGACTTAACGACATTTTTTTTTTGTCTACTAATTCTCTGATTTTAGCAAAGAGGGTTGTAAAAGCATGGGCTCAGTCTCGTTACGGAGTATTTGAAGAATGTGGATCCATTCGCGATCCAGTCCATCCATACGTTTACTTGAGAGGGTCCAACTTGGCAGTGACGAGTTGTACGAATTCTCCACTCCAAGGAAACTTCGAGTGAGTTACCGAGCCTCATTTTTATACTAATTACTCATACAGTGGTGGAAATAACCTTGAGACATTCCACGTTTTTTGTTAATTAAAACGTTTTATCCCGAATTGAATAAACAAGACATCAAAAAAAAAAGCGTTGAATCAAAACAAACGTTATACATCTGAATTAAACAACAAAAAAAAACCACTTATTTATACATATTTATGCAGATTTTACATTTTCAAGGATGGAAATCAATATGAGACCACCACACAAAAAATGTTATTGCCATCATTTTAAGGCACTTTATCACTTCAATATCTCTTCCGCTGGACAACTGGGTATGCTTTTAATCGAAATTTTTTAACAATAACTTCTCAACAACCAACCAATTCCCCCCCTCCCCCTCCCCGTTCAGCTCTTCAACAGTCACAATTTTTCTTCCATCATTGTAAACTTTATGAATCAGCATCCCCCATATGTTCTTCATGAGATTCCGATTCGGGCCATTCTATTGGAAAAAATATTGTTTCACGCATACCAAGATTTTATCTCTCTCGACGTATGAATCCAGATGTTATCATGCTGAAACACACCATTTTCTGAGTGATAATGTTTCAGAATTGGCAGAAAACCTGTGTGTAGCTTCTGAATATACTTTGTTTAATTGTGCTTTTCATTGAGAAAAATGATACATTTTTTTACCGCGGCTTGAAGATCTTACCCAAACCATGACAGTACCACCGCCGAGTTAAAGCTTTAGAAACCACTCTTTTGAGGTTATGCCTGTAGACTTTAGCACCTGTCGAATTCTTCTGAATGGCACATAAAGGATATAACACAGCATTGCTGCTTGCTCCAGTGGCAGAAACAAGTCAAAACAATCATTCAAATGACCCGTTTCTTTAGTTTTGCTGGTCTGCCAAATGATTTTCTGGTACCGTAAGAGTCACGATCATTAACAAAATTGGCAAGAACATGTCGACGCCATTTTCAATGACGTGCAATAGCAGTTTTAGACTGTCCAGCTTGGTGCATTTCCACAATTGGCCCTCCTTCGAATCTTGTGAAAAATTTCCATCGTGCTACAATGCGTTGTTGATTATTTTCAACAGTGTAACAGTGTACTGTTGATGTAAGTGTATCACTGTCACAGTGTAAACTTCATCTGTGCACTTTAAAAGTAAATCAATTAAAGACATTCCGTTTTTTTGTTTTTTTTCCTGAGGTGGTCTCATCTTAATTTCCACCCTTGGAAATTCAAAAATTGCATCAATATGTCAAACAGTAATGTCATACTATTTCTTTTGATTCTTTTAATGTCTCGTTTATTCAAATTCAAAGAAAATGTTTTGATTAATTGACAAAAAAGGGGTATGGTCTCAAGATTATTTTCACCACTGTAGCGTTGATTGGGTGAAACACTAAATTGTTGCACCTCGTATAAATCCCACAATAGACGTAGGATTTGTAACTTTTCCCACTTTCAAACAAATCAAATGGAAAGCCCACTGTTTGAAGTAACAGCCGACCAGTTTCTCTATTGCGTCACTTAACCATGCTCGATGTATGACAGCAATTTTACTCTTAAAACTGCTCGTTGTGTGAAATCTCTTTGTAGCAGTAGCTCGTTATAATAGGTTCGATTATCTACTTGTGGTACTCAACGATTGCTAATTGTGAACCTAATCTATCTTTTTTATTGTTATTCAACAGAGGCGACTGCAATCACTTGAGAAACCTAACCGAAGGACAGTGCAAATTTGTCATCCGCCCGAATCAGCCTGCTGTCAAACTGTCCATCATGTTCGCTTCTAGTTTAACCAATGTATGAATTTTGTGCATTGTATCTTGCTCTGTTTTGCAAGAAGGCTTAATTTTCTATACAAAAATTCTCCATTTTATGCTAGAGTTCTCAAACCTTCTGTACTGACACCACTCATGACAAATATGCACCGACGAGGCAAAACATACTATGCGAAGGAAAATCGACATGGTCTGTCGTACACGCAAGCGAGGAATTTCGATCAGTGTGAGTCTACCATAATTTATTATTTCTTGTCACTATTTCAGCTTTCTAATCCGTAACAATCATTATTGAACACCTCATTACCGTAATCATTTTGCGTAACAGTTCTAATGTTCCAAAATGTGATTGAAACAAAGTATACAGGCATCATATGAGGGTTTCATTTATAGAGTTCCTAGTAAGAACAGCAATAGTCCCAGTCCTACGTTCAATATAATACGATCAACAACAGATAAATATGTGTTGATCCTAGATCAATCGACCAACATGGTGACAGCAGTAAGTTAAGAAAATATGCTTAATTCTCTACAAGCTATTGGATCGTAGAAAAGTACAGAAATGTAAAAAATAAATAAACAAATTATTTTTAACAGAATCGTTATTGGAACATTCGTTTGGGTATGTCTCGGCTCATTAGTCACCACGTGCCAAACGATCTTAATATGGGCTTCCTCGCCTTCAGTAGTGTGGTATCCGATGAACTACCCATCGATCAAATGTCGACTGATAATAAAAGAAAATTCGTCAACAATGTTCCTAATAGCGCCTCACCTGGCAATCCAGATGCTAACATTAGAGATGCCATCCAAGCAGGAATCAAAGTAAGTAAATTGCTCATTACACTAAATTTATGGTGCATAGTATCATCACTTATGATGATACAGTAATAGTACAACAGGATCCCCCATTTCAAGCAGAATCATGCTGATAGACATTCGAGTAAAGCGATTTTTCGATTCATTAAACGCTCACTGAATTTGGTGCATAGTGAGAAATGTCTAAAATTGTTATGAGAATATGACCATTTAAGATCTAATCTGAACATGCTACATGAATAGGATCATTTTGGATCTCAACTTTTTCGGAAAATATGACCACTTTGGATCAAATCTGAGTTTTGTGTTAGTAAATAAAACGTTATTGGCAAATATTATTTTTTTGCATCTACCAAAACTATCGATACATCTTCAATCAGCGTATGAATTTTTCCTATCCATTTTAATTAGGACATTCAGATCCAAGATGTGATCTCTAAAACCGTTTTGAACCAACATGAGATGATTACGCCAATTTCGAAATTTGAATCAATATTTGAATCAAGAAATGTTTCTATTCGCAGATGGTTGAAGACTATGAACAAATGAAAAACAAAGGAGGTCGATCAACTCTTGTGCTAGTCACAGGTGGCGATTACAGCGATAAATATACAATTAACGCCAATGACATGTGCGCCAAATTGGTGAAGAGCTACATTCGACTCCATGTCATTCTCTACGTTGCCGAAAAGCGAGAAGCTGATCAGCATCATATTGTGTTGCAAAAACTGACCAATTGTTCAAACGGACATTTGTTTGTCATTGCCGACATACGTAACGATGATCGTTTTAACATCGTTAGTCGAGAGATCGTCGACACTGCTCTGCGAACAGCAGTCGATGTTGATGATCCGATAGCAGCTCCTGTTCAGGTTTGTGTAAAACAGTGAATTTTGCAGTAGCAATGTAAAGATGCTGATTTGCGTCGTTGTCCTAGATTTTCGAAGCCAAACACAGAACATTGGATACAGAGAGCCATGGTAATTTTTACGTCGACGTGACTGTGGAGAGAGAAATCACGTTTTCGTTATCCTACGATGATAACCGGAATGTCAGAGACGTTGTGCTGACAGCTCCGTCTGGGACAAAATACAACAAAGCCAGTAGCCAATACCAAGATGACGATGCCGAGAAACATATTACCCTCACATTGGACAAGCCTATGGTACGTGATATCATCAACTTATTTATAATAATAATTACCCAGTAATGTGAATATATATATGTGCATTTATTAAGTATGGGTGCATATAAAAATCAAATGCTTTTTGTGTATCCTCACGTTATGATCCATCATGGGGGTTCACCATACAAAGATGAAACTAAAAGATGTTCCAAAATCCAAAGTGCATTTAGTTCTCGATTCCCCGTGGTTACCATCCATACCAACCACGGAGTTTACTTTTAGTTGAAAAACGAGCCATTTACTTGCTTTAGTAATCCGAATCACCATCTTCATTTATTCAGAAAGGAAATTGGACCTACAACATTCAATGGCTAAACGCTGGTAAAACACAACATCTCGGCATAACAAAAGTATGGGCCATTCCTAAGGAGGAAACAATTCGAATCCAATGCTGGATTGAAGTCTACAACCGTACCAATTCCACGGCGGTAAAATAAATAACAGATTTGTAAGCAATGCTGCAAGCCACTACGATACCCTCAATTTATTATATTCGACCATCTGTCACCTAGGTTGGAGTGACGGTAGGGCAAACGGCAGTTGTGATCTACGCGAAACTAATGAAGGGGCAGACACCAATCGTTGATGCTAAAGTGGTAGCCGACATCATTCCTCCTCCAGAAAACAATAACGTGCAATTACATCGTGTTTCATTGGAATTATCCGATGATGGCGGTGGTGGTAAGAAAATATAACTCGCATTTTCACTTAAATACAGTACTTCTATTAATGAAATCTAAGGTCTACGTCGTACATCATCATTGACCGAACGTAGTGAGATCTAAGTTTTGACAAGTGGATCGAAATGGCTTTCGTCTGTTTGTTTGTTTGTTTGGAAATCCTCATAGGAGTATACATAACCAACGCGATAACTCACGAACGCTTAGACGGGTTTGCTTCAAACTTTCACAAGTTATTCAGAAGGGCTTGAGACACATCAAGTTCAATTTTGGTTGCAATCGCACTTTATTTATTAGTTACTCGTTTTACTAATTTTTGTTTAACATGTGTTTTTCAAATTTTTCTGTATGCAGTGGTATGTGTGCTGGACTCGTAACCCAAAGGTCCTGGGTTCGAACCCCACAGCGTCGACTTTTTTTTTAAAATTTAATATTGAAGTGAGATCTACTGTTCGCAGAACGTCTACTATATAACGTGCATATTCAAGTTGAAGAATAAGCATATTACACAAAGTCAGGAATTGTCGAACAACGAGTGATGCGTTGTTATGGTGGAGAAACCAGTCGTTGGTTTTCCATAGCAAATCGTAGAATCACAGAAATTAGTAACGGGTCCTTTCACCTTCACAACGTTTGACACACTTATTCACAAAGAATACTGCTAGCCACACCTAGCGGTTGAAGGACCTACTACCACGGGTGTGTGGCTGGTCAAAGTGCTAGTACCTAGTACCTGTAGTTAGGATAGTCTATAACCACTAAGTGCTTACACCCACCATCCATACATTTCAAATAGTTCCTTTTCTGTTCATCTTAAGAGAATTTTATCATGACCAATCGTGAAAGCCAGTTACTATCCAGACTGAAAGCAAATGCAATTTAATTTATAGATCCAGATATCGGCAAACATGATGGAATCTACTCCCGATATTTTACTGCATTTACCAGCAAACCAGGTTATTATGCCTTCCGAGTGACAGCGACTGATGACGGTAAAGCCAAAATTCCAGTTGCAGACAAAAACAAAACTCCAAGTAAGACTAACATATTTCACTAGTCTAGTGGGTATTTGTATAATTTCAAAGTAGCTACAACCAATCAAAATGTTTGTTCTACTGTCTCTTCGCTATAGGAGTACCAGGAATGTGTACGAGTAATGCAGTCACTCTGAAACCAACAGAACCATTTTTCAGAAGCGCTCTAGGAGCAACTTTCTATGTGTCCAAAGCGGAATACCCTTTGGCTGATCCGTTTCCACCAGCAAGAGTCGGCGATTTGCACATTGTTGAAATCCAGGAACATGCTGTTATTATCAGCTGGACAGCTGTTGGAAATGACTTTGATAATGACAAACCCAATGATGCAGGTACCAAAAACGCACACCTATCCTATCTTATCATTGGATGAAATTCCACTTCACAAAATTCGGATATATTTCTTTTCTATAACCCCAAAACAAACTGCGACCTCTTATAAAATGAGAAACTAAAATTCCTGAACTTTACAATAGAATTCCTTTTCTCTAAAAACATAATGAAAACCAAGTAAACCACCTCTTACGACCAATGGAACGGTTGTATACTTGTGTATTTGGACTTGTGATGTCGTTGCTTTGCGCCAACGAAGCGTTTCACACGGTGTGATTTCGGCAATCACGCTCTTGCGTAGGGCGGTGACTTAGTCGACTTTAAACTAGACTTTAGTCGCCATAAAAGCATTGTTTAAAAGCATTGATTCTGCTACTATACGATATTTTCACATCGAAAAAACATTAACATTCCAAACCTAAATCAATGTTTGGGACTACTTCAGCATTAGGATTACTGCCCCTGTTGTCAATTGGAAGCCTTTTATTGACTACAGACTCAGTCCAAAATAAAACGCTTTGAACCAATTCAATATGGTTTGCTTTGTTGAAACTTGTTCTTTTTTTTCTTCCGATATCAAAATGTCGCCCCCCCCCCCAAAAAAAAAAAAACACGCTGCGTAGGCGTTACAATAACAGATTCGATGCTTTTAAAAATGTTTCCATGGCAACTGAAGGCTATCAACCGCCTTACACAACGGCGTGCGTTTCGGCGCGCTACCTACAGTATTAAGATGTGGGAGTAGCGCCAAATATAACATTATTTCTGCCCCACCCTATATATGATGTATGGTATTGTAGCATAAGTACTAATGACTTTTATATGCACTAGCATGTAAAAACAATCCTCATTTCGCTTTAAGGCGGTTTTCGTTTTATGGCAGTGACAAGCCTTTAACCTGCCGTATTAGTAGACTTACCTGTACAGTACTTCATTCTAACGTTTATCGTCACAACTTTTTATTTTCAGTTCGAAACTACGACATACGCGTAAGCAAAGATAGAGACATACTGACAGAAGAAAACTTTCACAAAGCACAGCAACTTCAAGTGAGATATCCCATCTTTCGAAGCCGATTGCAGCAGAATGTTACCATCAAGCTACTGGACGAAGGGGTCCCTTACTACGTCGCTGTTCGGGGATACGATGGAACCTCTTACGGGCGTATCTCCAACGTGATCACCGTCATTCAGGGTAAAAAGCCAGAACTTTTGGAAGCCAGTGTCACACCAGGTGCTGTTGCGGGAATTGCTGTGGCTGCGCTCATCTTGTTAACCGCCGTCGCCGTTGTTTGCATCATCACCAGACGACGATCGCATAAAAAGTACGACTTCCCAAGACTATCGTTCAAGAAAAAGAAGTACCGTGATCCCGTAACTCCCGCAATACAGACCAACGAAACGGAACCAATGAATCAAGGGAGTGGCAAAGAAAAAGTCGATGAGGCTAAAGTCTAAGTCTGTGAAAAATTGACGTAGTTTGTTAAACTACGATCCATAACTCCATCTTAACAAGTTTCTATACAATTCATTTTCTCGTGATTCATACGATATAGATTCAACAAATCTATATTGAAACGAGCTTGTATCACGAATGATCATCGCTCATAACCAAATCCACGTTATTTTTTATAATACTTCAAAAAAAAAGCAGCTATACTCGCCGCATGTAATGTGATATTTCAATTGGTTATGAAATAAAAGTACAAAATATTTTACATTCGATTCATACAACGCGTACCATTTTTTCTGTCAGCAATGCATTTTTTTTACATGAAATTTAGCAATAATTCCGCAATTTTAATGAAATTTATCAAGGTCGAAATTACTCTCTTAAAATGGAAACTTGAAGCTTGGATTCAACCAAAACAAACTTAAGAAAGGTCGCTAAGCATCTTGCCTCAATTTCAACAGACCATCCGACCATCTAGCAAGAACATTATCGAAATGCTTAACTATTACACTTGATATTAAGGTGGGTTAAGGACCAGACATTACTTGGATGCAAAGTAAGATCTTTGTTTTTGCACATGTCAGTGCGAATGAAAGCTTCAAAACAGTTTGCAATAGTCTTTATCTAGTAAACAACAGCGTTATATCTATGAAAATGCAGTTAAAGTAACGGTTAAATCAGAGTCATGAATTCGCATATTGGTGTTAAAGTAATATTATTATATTGATACAAGTGATTAAAACAAATGGATACTAGTAATTAAAAAAAAAACTGCAGTTAACCTCTTTTACAACCTCGTCATCCCTAAAACAAACAAGTAGAAATATATCTTTGGCTGAGCCTACTTAGATTTTAACGAGGGCACTAGAGTTTCTCATATTAGGCACTTTTGCTTATCCCGAGATTCTGGGATGAAATTTGCCTCAATCCCGGGATATAATGTCAAAACAATATTGTGAAATAAATAACCTGACCAAGAGAAATAAAGCTGTTAATTATTCAAGTACAACTCCATCATAAGCCTATGTAATACATTTTGCTCCATATTATTATTACTAATTGAAGGGTTTTTATGGCCACTTCACACTTTTTGCAATAATATCTTTGCACATAAGATATTTGTTGTTTTGCTCTTAGTTATGCGTTAAGAAAGTAGAATTGCACCTATCGCTTTCAGAAACCCTAGAGGGCACCGACTGGCTTTACAGCTATGTCATTTGGCCTTCAGACTTTATTGAAATTAGAAATACAGATAAGAACGAAGAACATGGAACAAAGTTTTATGATGCAGAAGAAAACGGGAGAACCCCGAGAAAGCTTGCCCCCGTGGTGTCAGACCCCGAACTGGCACGAGTGAGAGGCGAACCCGGGCCACTGCCGCCATAGGTAAACTCTCTGACCACCATGCCACCACGGAGCCCTATCTTTGGCTGAAATAGGTTAAGTGTTCATTTGGATGAATCGGTTTTATACTCTCAACAATGAATGGCTGCTCACGTCATGGGGTAGTACACGATAAGTAGGTAGTAAACTATATACTATAAGAAAAAAGCATTCATTTTTGTGTACAACAATGTGTAGTGACTTGAAATGTAGCTATATCGTCAGCAAACACTCTACGAAAAAAACGAACCCTTTGCGGTTCACACTGCATACACTGCATTCCTTTGTGTAACAAAATCTCAGAATGACTGGATAGTGATCCGTCGAAATTTAATACGACGAAATGTTCCACGACCCAAGCTTTTGTTCAAAATTGTCAGCTCCTTAGGTCATCGGGAAACGTAAGGCGAAACGTTGAGAGTATATGGTATGGTAGGCTACCGGTCAGTGAAAGGCGAGGTGAAATTAATTCCTCACCTCTATTCTCACTATGTTAAGGTGGAAAATTCACATATTAAAAAAATAATAAAATTAGCTGAAACGTGCTGCAAGACAGATCACTATTGAATTCTTTACCAACATGCAATAATTGACAATAATCGTGGCATGAATAAAAGTAGAATTGACGGCATTAAGTTTCGTTGTCTAGTATAAACATCCGCAGTTGATCAAATACACTGCATTACGAGTTTAAAGTATTTCATCAACATAATCCATTGAATACAGAATCAACAAATAAAATTCTCCTTGAAAAATAAATTGATAGATGTTTGAACTAAATCAGGTGGTTTAATCGGCTAATTAACTAACTAGCCATGTTTGATGAAATGTTTCACCAAGGTTACAAGTTATCGTTGCACTTGTATGCAGAGAGCGGAACTTGCAAAGTTTGAACTATGATGCTTATCTCAGTTTTAACGGAACCACTGATAAAGTCTCCACTCCATTCAATGCTGACATAACGTTTATTCCTTTTCTGGTGTGTGACTAAACCAAATGAACCTATGTTATTGTACCATCGACTTGTATCGGTGTGTTAATTATGCAACAAAGAGTGGAAATTTTCTCTACTTTGTGGCCAACAGTACGTCTTCACTCATCTTCCTCGGAAGAATTTCGGCAAAAGCTATCCAATGGTAGTTCCAAAACTAAGGCAAGTACTGCTGACATTTGTTTGCTGACATTCACTAACTATACATACAGCTAACTTTTATTTTCTAATCCTGAAAACGTTAGACATATGAAGATATATATCACGCGTCTGAAAACGCAGACGGGAAGACAATGACAAACGTAGTGGTCGATGAAATGTTGGTACCATTCATCGTAGCAAGTTGTCTCATAGTTGCTATTTTTGTGATCGTGATCCTGGCGTGCCGTCACGCAACGAATTTAAAAAGAAAGAGGAAGAAAAATCTAGCGCAACTTCTCGACGACGTGACTTCACGTTCTCAGTCGAACATCTACGTCTCTTGTCAACAGGTGAAAAAAAACCAGTACCAAACGACTGACGAACCCACTCAACAGGAAGCTTTAGTTAACACATCGCATCACCAAGAAGAATCAGGAGGTTATAGTATACCACGTAACGAAAGTAGCAATAACACTACTAGTCATCCACCACTGGAGATGAGAAATTACCAAAATGTTCGAACCTTCGTAAGATAATAAGGGTGTAAGCCTAAGAAGATATGCGAAAACACTGGCAAATCTTGGCTATCCTGCACTCGATATTCTATAAATTTATATTATCGTGGATTTTCATAGATTTTTCATTGTACATTTAAAACCTTACTGAATACATGCGCACGGTACCCTGCGTTATTGTGTTTAAGTTTACCATATGATTTCAACATTGTTGTGTTATGATGTGCTCTATGTTGGAGCAATAAAGCATCGATTCAAAATATTTGCTTCTAATTGAAATATTCCATTACCTTACAATTATGAAATAGAGCATTTTTATATCATATAATATTTCTGCATGATTCAGCATTGTTACGATATCTGCAATGAATGCGTTTGCCGAACTATGTTCTCAACAGGTATCATGACTTCCAGATCTCTTATGAAGGAAATCAACATAGAACTTAAAAATAACAAGTACACTAAAATGACTTTTAAGAATACGCTAATTCAGATTAATGTGAGCAACGTGATATTCGATTTATGAATATGCGCGTTTTGAGAAATTGATTGATTGATTTTTATTAGCGTCTCGGAAAGACATTGTTAAAACAAAAAATATACACAAAAAACCATGACGATGAAACATAAAATTGGTACAATATTATATAAATAAAAAACAACTAGAAAAAACCGAAAAAGACAACTAAAATAGTATTGAAAAAAAAAAATAAAAAATAAAATTTGAAAAATTTCTTTTTCAATCTCTGTAATTCTCGAATCGATTTGTGCAATTTTTGTTACATTGGAATTATGCGGTTTTCGATTTATGCGGTGTACAAATTACTACAAAGTATATTATCATAAACATCTGTAGATGACAGCGTTAAAGGATTTACAGGAAAAAGGAGTGAGTTTACCCCGCCATAACATGTTTAGTTCATTGATGTGTTTAATGCTGTATGGATGTTTTCGTGGGAAAACACAAAAAACAGCTAAATTATGCATTTTTTGGATCTAAACAGTCAAACATTCATTTAGAGTTTGTGATTTACCACGAAGACAATATGATTTTAAAACATTTTTGGTCAAAAAAATTGTCAGTTACCCCCCTCCCCTTAAAATCAGTTCTCAATCCGCCACTGGATGGCAGTATATGTTCAATCCCCAGCTCACTCACAGACTCACAAACTCACAGGTGAAGCTAATCTAAAGTGTATAATAAATGACGTACGTTGAACATATCAATTAGATAAAAATTTTTCTTCCTGTCTCAGTGCTCGTGGTGGTGTGTTTAACTCATCCCAAAAAACATTCACAACACTATGAAGCAGACTTCAAGAATTCTGCATTGATGAACACAACTCTGAAACAACAGTCAGTCGTTGAGGAAATTGAATCATATACGTGTCATAGTCAACTATGACAAGGTATCCTGAGAAAATCAAATATAAGTGATGCGAACCTTGGCGTTTTGGATGATTTGCAAAGAAGATGAAATTCACTCGAAGACATTTCTCGCTCTTCAATTATACCTCATCTTCAATGCAAATCATCCTCCTCTAAAAATAATAAAATTTAACATGTTATTCTACCATAAGGCGAG
Organism: Cryptops parisi; assembly: GCA_034695005.1. Lineage (NCBI taxonomy): Eukaryota > Metazoa > Arthropoda > Chilopoda > Scolopendromorpha > Cryptopidae > Cryptops > Cryptops parisi. Next base: position 20,019 of record JAQIWH010000671.1, on the reverse strand, counting down.
TAAAAGCACTCGATTCTGTCAAAAAATGTCCACTCGCCGAATGGTTACATGTTGTTACTAATCAATACAAGCACTTTTTGGTTCACAAAGGAGTTCCATTTCAATACGTCAGTATAGACGATTTATTTTGTTCGTTATAAGTATCTTGCTTCCCTGAGCATTTATGATTACATTAGCAGTCATTTTAAATATGTACTAACCATCGAATGGTCATGGTTGATACTATACAATATGTTTCGTTATAATTTATGTATGCCTTATAATTTATAGTTCACTGCATACGTTAAGTAACATAAAATAAAATAACCCTTATCAAAACGAGATGTTTGTGAGCACTTCGATTATAAGAAATGAATGTTCGTAAATTAATAATTGTGGCTGAAAAAGTATGGAAAGTACCGTGTTACAAGATATTACATAAACGAAATAACCAGTAATCCTATCTTCAGCATTTATGGATCACACGAAACCATGAACAACATTAAACATTATTCAACATTAAATGAGGTTGAAGTTTTCACCCCCTGACAAGCGTTTATTCTAACCATCTTTCGACTGTAAAAAGTAGCCTATTCCACACATTCTGCATTTCAAGCATAATGAATATTTTGCAACATTACTGCATTAAAAAATCTCAGTCGTGCTTCTAAAACTTAGGCCTAATAACTGCTTTATCACTACTCAAAAATCCTATACTGAAACACCTAAGTTGCAACCCATTGAACCGTTTCTGTAGTAACTTTAAGCACAATCTTCACCTTATCGAAGCGCTTTCAACAACAACCCTTATCATCACATTCAGCGATAAGTACAAACATTCCCACCCAGCAGTTATAGTTATCTCATGTTTGCATGACTCAAGACACAAATGGAACATATCCTAACTGCGCTTCGAATCATTAGTCACAGCTGTGATAGGAAGAATAACGTGCCAAACAATCAAGAACTAGAATGAAGTTGCACAAAACATCGTCAACATGACAAAACTCTATTCAGTCTGGGGATTGCTGCTTCTACTTTTAAATGTCACGGAAACTACCTTTGTCACCTTACAAAATCACGGTGGATACACAAACTTGGTGGTGGCGCTGTCGCCTGACATCCAACCATCTGATGGCGAACACCTGGTGCCCATGATTGAGGTTAGTCAATGTTATTTTGCAAACCCTATCTTGATACAAGATTAATCACCAGAAAAAAATTCTTAAAGAATTTTTTTTTTACCTTATTGACCTAGTTGTTTGTTTAATATCCCCTACGACGTTTCACTTCCCTCTTAAAAGCTTTGTAAGGTGGGTGGAAAAAAAGATTGGGAAAAAGTCTACGCACTGTCTCTTTTTGAAACTTTCCTCTGTTTCTAAATTTCTTTCTTAGTAGACGATTTTAGTAAACCGGCAAAACGTCGTGTTGTTAAAACTGTCTACTCGGGTAAAATAAATTCCTGTAAGAATTTTTTACTGGTGATAAACAATGTTATTTTGTAAATTCTGTCTTCAAAACAAAAAAGAATCTGTCATTTCTTAATTTTAACCTGGAATAAACAAGTTAGTCCAGTGAATTTTCATTCTCATTCATTCTGAATTTTCATTTTCATTCATCCAGAATTTTCATTCTATCGTTGGTAATTGTGCAACATTTGAAAGAAACATTGCAGACATGTCAACATCTCATTATTCCAATCACAATTTCTTCAAAACAACTTTTTCTTATAATTCGACACGATGGTCACAACATACTTAATTGAAAAAAACATAAAAGGCCAAGAAAACAAAATTGACATAGAAAACTTTCTTTTATATCTCTTATAATAAAATGCGTGCGTGCGACGGTTTGTGCGTATCCCTATGGCGCCATGGCAACAACAATTATAAAAATAAACACCAGCCAACCGTAACAACGTTGCCCATTGTCGACCGTTGCACAAACAACGGACTTATATTTTCTAGTACTATATGAAATACAATTTCTCCGGTATGGTGTACCAAATAGTATCCATTGTACATTCTCCCGTTTGTAGCTTTTAAATCTTGAAACAAGTTGCCTTTCCGTTTAAGAGAACGTTCAATTTGTCCAAATCCCCGAAATCTTGAAAAACATTATAATATAGTTGAAACCCTATAGGACCTACGTAATGTTATACTAATTTTTCCATGTTTTTATTTAATTGTTCACTTTGAATTGTATGTTTTTTTTATCCCATGGATTGCTTTTAATAACTGTTAATTAGGTTTACTTAAAAACATAACAATTACATATAACTTCTGTCTACAATGTTTCATATCAACTGCAACATGCTTACTCAAGTCAAACAATGTATAAAAGGAATTTTAGTTATTTCCCTACATATGGCTTATCTCACATGTGTGCGCGTGCAAGAGATATCGAAACTATATAAATAAGCATCAATACTCTGATAACTGCATTCCCGGAAATATACACAAAATCCACCAATTAACATATACAAGCTGTACAACAAACTATAACTATAAAAATAATTTCAGCAACTGACATTATACAAACAGTTAAACAACAAAAGTTGACTCGGAAAAACCCAAATTTCCAGAACATTCAAACCAGATATTGTTAGAGCAAGAATTGCACTGATTGCACAACCAATACGGACATGACATGACCAGATTAATGCGCTAGCTAGGTAACTACATGCTCGACAATGTGTGTACACAGAATCAACCAATGAAAATTTACGTAGCATACAAAAGCTATACAATCAAACGTAACTATGAAAATAATTTCAGCAACAGAATCATGTGCTAAAACATCGAATGGTTTATACAATGCATTTTATTACAACGTAATTATGCGTTATGGTTCATCTTCTTCGATAACACTTACATAGAATAGTTAAAAATTTGGATAAAAAAAGATATTATATTTCAAAAACAACTTCTACTTTAATTTTGATGAAAACCCAAGTGTAGTTATCTGTATTTTCTCTTGATAAAGTCTTTAAGTACAGACGGCGAAACGTTGAGTTTTCATCAAAATTGTACCCAGTCAGTAAAGGTAGAAGTAGTTTCTGAAATAATCTCGTCTTTTATCCAAATTTTTAACTGTTATTCAGGGTGCAGGGTTCAAAATTTAACTTATATAAAATAAAATAAAATAAAATAAAATGAAAAAAAAAGAATCAAAAAATTTGTATGAATCATATCGTTTATCAGAGCAAATGTTCGGAAAACAAGAAATGTCTGTAGACCGTCTAATTAAAAAATTCACTTATTACAACAACGTAGGAGTTTTTGACTAGTGCCTCTCAAGCATTAGCAGCAGCCAGCGTCAACCGCTTGTATTTTGACACTGTATCTATCCTGATCCCACAAACGTGGACCACCAACTTGACAACCGAAACTGCCACATTCGAGACTTATTCGGAAGCGGATATTCGAATCCTTCCCAATACCAAGGCTGAAGATCTCATTGACGTGCGACAAGTTCGTGAATGCGGAACACCGGGAACAGTCATTCGGATCGATCCGTTGCTTTTTACCAGCTGGAACAAATCTCAACAACAAGGTTGGTCCAAAACACTCAAATCCACGACTGACACATGGACTCTTATGTTTTAATTCTTCGGCAGTTCTACAATTTCTTCATGGTTGGTCTCGGTATCGTTATGGGATCGTCGATGAAAATGGATACAAACAATCAACTCAACATCTGCCCTTTCATACCCAGAGATCCGAATGCAACGAAAGCTGTCTCTGGTCAAACTGTCAATACCTCCAGCATACCAACTTATCAATTTCGAACAACAGTTTACAGGTGAAAGATATTTAGTTTCTCAATCTAACCTTACCATACCAGAAATCATTTACAGGCAGGCTAATACGGCGGATTAGAGCAAAAATCTTCTCTTCTAAAGTGAAACAAAACTGTTCTTACGTCTGTACAAAAGCCTAATAACACGTTTGTACTGGCATTTATTAAGTGCACAATAATGTTAGTCCTATCAAAAAGACTGAAAAAAATAGAATTAAAACATAATTGATACAAATTTGAAACCATTACCACCGAAATAATAAGAATTAGTTTGTAAGCCAAAACAAAATGTATCAAATTTAATGATTTTTAATAAATTTCAATGTAAGAAATTTAATGTAATTCGAAAAGCTATAAAATTTATTCTGAAATATATAAAAAATAATTTCAATATCACACTAAAACGAAAACATATAATGTATACCCAAAACTGTCCTAAAAACAGAGCAAGCACCCAAAATAATAATAGTACACAGTACTTGAAAAGCGCCACATTAGCGAGGCCCTACTGTATTGAAAAGTAGGTACACTTTTTATGTCTGTTCTCGAAATAGATTATGAAAAGATTCAGCATTCTGTACTATCAGTTTTTAGCTATCAAATATTAACCATAAACAATTTTCCTCTAGGGCGACATCTTTTGTGGACTTGAAAATGACACTCACCCCACACAAAACGAGAATGCATTATGTCATGAAAGAAGTACATGGGACATGATCGTCTCGACAGAAGGCGACCAGATCCTTAGTAACAGGCAAAATTTCTTCACCTTGATGCTTCCTCAATTATAGACATTAACAGTAATGTTAATTAGAGTGTCTAATTAAATTTTGGTTTTCCCCTAGAAATGTTTCCAGAAACATCACATTTCATCGAGTACAGTTTTCAGGACCAAAAGTTGTTTTGGTGATCGATTCTTCGTTATGCAACAAAAGCACTTCAGACGTGAGTCTTCGACTTCATGTACAATGATTTACTTCAAAAAGTTTTAAATTCCTTACCCCAAAAATCATAGTGCAGTCTGATGTTGCCATTTGCTCGTAGTTGGTTATGGATTTATTTTTCAAGTTAGGTTAGGAAAATCAAAGAAATGTATTAAATGTATAATTTTATTTTGTTTCCCTAACCTGCAAAATAAACCCATAACCAAGTACAAGCAAATAGCTGCACCCGCTCCAACCAGAAAGTACCATAAACATTTATACATCACATACGTTTTAAAATCCATTCTAGATCTATTTTACAATTTTATGGACATTCCAAAAATGGTTTTATCAAGACTTTCCAGAAGGATTCCAACTAGGATTGTTATTTTCAAATCAAACTGTACAGAATCTGACAACCATTACCGCCACCAACAAAATAAACATGATGAATCAACTGTACGCCAATTGCAAACCTGAGTCCGCGGAAAATTCAAATCAATTGCTACAAGGTTTAACAACGGCCAAAGAAGTACGTTCACTCGATCTTATCTTGGTATAAAACAGTTTAGAAAACAAAAGTTAACAAACATTAATATCATTATTTTTCTTAGTAGTCCTGGTAATAAATCATTCATAATCAATATCTTAAACATAATTTTTCTTTCTAGATGCTAACAACCAAGTTAGGGCAAAATCCAACGGGCGGAACTATTATCGTCTTGGTCAATACCGCCAATGTGGATTCCGATTTCGAAACGTACATTGCTAAAGAAACTCAATCTAAACTACGCATTCATGTTGTCACCCACCCATGGACCGAAAAAAATTCCTATCGATTTCAAATATCCAATTTTCCACCTCACGGCGTATCGTGGACAAACATTGCTCGATATGTCGTAACTGGTCAATGCGATTTGAAAGCAAGAACCGAGTTCCAGTTGTTCATCAGCAATGCCATCGATCGATTAAAACCCAACTTCAGAACCGGTTTTATGGTAAGAGCCAAAAAAAGAGCATAGATTTTCTGCAATCTTGTAGCTTTCTTTGCACGTTCAGTTCTATCATCAGATGCAATACCTTCAAATCAACATACCGTGCAGCAGTAATTTTATTTTAGAAGTTATTTACTACTATATTACATTTATTATAAACTGACTGTAATAGATAATAAGATACTTTTTGATAAAAAGTCCCACCTCTCCAGTGTTGCTACTTGCTTATGGGTTTATTTTGCAAGTAAGGTTAGGATTAAAAACAAATCATACGTTTTCGTTTTTTCCCTCAACCTAACCTGCAAAATAAACTCATAACCAAAAACAAGCAAGTAGCAACACACAAGAGGTGGAGCATCTAATCGAAAAATACCGTTACTATTAAAGGCAGTCAGTACAGTCCTTAAACCTCAAATATCTACCTTTCCATTCATCAACCTATCTATTGACCAATATCTAAATTCCTTTCAACCTTTTTCATAACCAGATCACTTACCATAATCAATATGTACAGAACTTGTAGTCCATTCTTTCGACCTATTTCAAGATGTTTGCACAACGTTTTTATTAATTTTACTCTCTGTATACATAGCGTGTTATTTAGCTTTCGCAAGTGATACAACCCTTGGCAAAAAGTATTTAATATATTTCACCACAAACATTGATTTTCCTCATACACTGTTAGAAATGGTGAGCATATAATTTTGAGCAGATAATGGATTATTAATATTACCAAATAGTGATTTACAAAATAAAATAAATGGATTCATTACAGAATTATCTGTCTCTAACATAACGTCATATTGGAAAAAATATTCGCTAAAGCATTTAGGTTTATAATATTATGGTTTAATATTTGTTAGCACCTCATTTAGCTTTAATAATGGCTTCCATACGGCGTGACATTGACTTTATTAAATCTTCACAATATTGAGGAGAAATTTCCAACCAACATTGTTGGATTGCTTCTTTTAATAATGCATTGTTTGTTGGGTGTTTCTCGTTAGGTTTATTCCATGCATTTTCCATTGGATTAGCGTTTGAACTTTGCTCTGGACACTTCATTATATTTTGCTTTGCAATATTCCTTAATACTTGCCAGCTCAATGGCATGGGGCATTATCGCCTTGAAAGATGAAATCATTTAAATCGCCAAATTGATCATCCAAAGTTAGCAGAATAAACGTGTTGAAGATGTCTATGTATGTGGCAGCATTTATGGTATCATTAAGAATGCACAATTTGCCATGTCCTGCAGATGGCATGCATCCACAAACAATGATATTTTGAAGACATTTCACAGTTGATACATAAGAGTCTGGATGAAATATTTCTCCCTCGGTTCTCCAAACAAATTCACCACTGTCATCACCACTACCAATACTAATTCTGCATTTGTAGCTAAATGTTTCTTTCTCCCAGTCATTAAAAGTCCACTGTTTGTGATCTTTAGCCCATTTAAGTCTTTCTTGGCGATTCTTTTTAGTGAACAGTGGTTTTGCACTGGTTTGGTTAAAAAAATAAGCTTTCTCCTTCAGTCTATTTCGCACAATGCGGTCTGAAACGTCTATTCCAAGTTTTTCCAATTGTTATTCATCTGTTTTGATGTAGTTTTTCTCGTGTTTTTGAAGATTGTAACCAGTTGTTTGTCTTGTTTTGTTATGGACTTTCGAGATCTACCACTTCTCTTGCAATTATTTGCATTATTTATAATCAGATATTCATTCCAAACAGTTGAAATTATGCTTTGGGCTCATCCAATTAATGTTGCCACTCAGTGTTTTTCGATCTTTTAGAAGTTTTATTATTGTTTTTCACATCATCTGGTAACTCGGGGTTAGGCGCCACGTTAGCATGCTATTCAGTGATTAATTAAGTGATTAGTGTACTGAATGACAAATAATATCAGAATATCAAGTTGTATCAGTGAGGTTCTGACATAAATAATGGTTAAATTAACAACACGTCAAATTATCATAAACTTTTTTCTATCCAAAGGCCCTATCGAATACTTTTTTCCAATATAGGGTTATGTTAGAAAAAAATATTTCTGAAATGTATTCATTAATTTGAGTTTGTAAACCACCATTTGGTTGTCTAAATAATGCACTATCTGCCCATTATTTCAGTTTTTTTTTTTGCAAAATTACATGGTCACCACTTACAACAATGCATGAGCAGAATCCATGTCTGTAGTGAAAAATATCAAATACTTTTTGCCAGGGGTTGTATATTTATTTTTTATTTATTTATTTATAAAAACAAGCCAAAGGGTCCATATAGTCCACTGTTTACATTTTTCGGTAGTCACATTGCATTTACAAACTAAACATTCCACATTTCATTGATTTCCGATGCTCTGATCTCTTAAATTGTCAAATAAGTGGGAGATACATGTGCCGATATTCAATCGCTACAATTAAATTTAGGTTCACCAGACTTACCACGAAGCTTCACCCTATAGCGGACACTTTTTCGTTCCGTCCAAAGGAACAATCACCTTTGTGGCATTTTACTGCAACTCGCTCGGATCTATAACATTTATTGTTAATGATGTCCGTATTACAAACCCTCACCTACAAACTGATTCGTCGCGATTCATGTCCACTCCTCTAGAATTTCAGGTAGGCGAACAACACAATGTGTTCTAAACTGTCCACAAAAACTGATTATAAAAGTAGTCACTACTTTTTTTTGTACTTTAAAGGAAGCGGGTGTCGTTAATTATTCATTCGATGATCTCACATCTGACATCTACTTTACGGCATGGTTCGAAGCTGAAACTGATTTTCAATTTGACGGTTCTGCGAATGTGGTGCACCGACAAGCATGTAACCAATGTACGTACAACTTTAACTTGTTTCAATCTACTCGGCTCTTGATCATGGTTCATAAATTTAATGCTGAAAACTAATCCGCTGATCATTAACTACAATCTACAGCTCTTCAGATATTGATAATTCGTGCTTATTTCAACAAACTCGATCGCAATAAAACGGTCAATATGATGGCGGAAGTGACAACGCCAAGCAACATCACGGTGATAAAGCTACCTTCTAGCTTTGTAAATAAAGGTAACCGTTTTTAAACTATGCGCAATGTATTCACAAGTTTCCAAATTTGAGTTTCCAATTTGTACCACGGGTGGCCCAAGGCGCAGCCGCCACCATTACATGAGTATTGAAAAATTTAAATCCACTATCCACATCGCTGGAGACCATACACTTTGGCGATTAGCCGCCGCCATTGGATGAGAGTCGAGTCCCGTGGCGCCACCACCGGATTTGACCATGAACCCTCCTTGGAAACTTGTGAATAGCTTCACTATTTAATTTTGCATTATCAAACTTTAACCTTTATCCAGACATTTCAGCCAATGAGGATGTCATCTATTCTACTTATTTCACTGAATACAGTGAAATCGAAGGATGGTATCAAGTGACGATAATTGCTGAACTAAACCACACAGAAAACGGAACTTTGAATCGTATGTAACTAATATTATGTAAATCCACCAATAAATTTTGTCAATAAGATATATTTAAACCAAAGCTGCTCGACCAGTTTACTCATTTGAGTGTTTGATTATAAAAAAAAAATAAATAAAAAATAATGATCTTTGGAACAAGGACGTAAACGCATTTATAGACCATTTTGGAATAACGGTGTACAGTAATCGCATATTTTTAAATTAGCCCGTAACTTAAGGTCTGTCAACTAAAGTTAACGGGACTTTTTGCAAAACCTGCTAAGTTTTTTTTTGTCTATAAATATACAGTTGACAGGATTTTTTCAATCTTAAATTCGAAGGTGCCAAAAAAGTATTTGCCCTTTTTCTCAAAATTACAATTTTGGAGTTACGCCGTTATTCCACTTAACTCCTCAATTACAAAACAGCGCTGATATAAACCTTAACAGCTGTACTGTACTTTAATAACAAACAAACTCTACATTCTAGAAAGTTACCAATTGCGAAAATACATCGGAAGTATCTACCTGAACACAACGTCGCAACATAAAACGTTATTTCCACCAAATCGCATTACGGATTTCCGTCAACTTCCGCGTGACCCTTATAACACTACAGTCATTTTTCAATGGTCAGCACCAGAAGATGATTTCGACCAAGGAAAAGGTAACAAATACAAGATCCTTCAATTTCAATAAACTATACTTGTTGTACACTTACGTATAACTCATACTATAAACCCATTCATTTCATTTCAGCATCGCAATACCGCTTGAAATGCAACAGCAGTATCGAAACACTCGATAACAATGATTACGAACCTATCGCTACTACGCCTAGTCAAAGTGGACAGATCGATACGTATCATTGGATAAATGCAGAATCAAATATATCGTATTTCTGCGCTATCAAAGCTGTCGATAATGATTCTAACATAGCTTTGAGATCGAATATAGTAACTGTTTTTGTCGCTCCATCACTTTCAACCACGACTGAAACGCCGCTGTCAACCGAATGGAATACAAATTCGACAGGTGAATTTAGCACTATAAGTACTGGTGGTACGACAAGTAGTAGCAGTAATGCTACCGCAACTGCTGACATTGAAACTACTTCTCAGGAACATAAAATAGATAGCACAACTATTGCAGGTAACATGCTACGCTCAAAAGATTGTCTTCACAACAGGCATGTCCAACTCATTTTGGCATAACTCAACGACAGTCACATCAGCACGTTTTGCACATCATGTCGAGAGCCCTGGGTTTTTCATTTTATGACAAATACATTTTTTTCTATTTCAAATACATTTATATGGTCTCGTTTATCCTCTGCGCCTATGCCAAGTGAAATCACTACTTTGGTGATCGTTTAAAATTGAACAGTGATATTAGTGGCTATAGCTGAAACGAAAGACAATTTACTGTTTAGACATTCATCTTTCTTTGATAATCATTAAATAAAAAATAAAAAATAAAAATAAAAACCGATACTTAAGGTTTAAGGTGTTCTATAATATTTTGTTAAGTTGGATATAAATGAACTTTCAACTTAGGGTTGATATGGCATAGCCATTTTATTAGCACCTGATGTGGATGCGGCACCTGAGTTGTGAGTTTGACATACCTGTTTTAGCATGTTTGATCCTATTGACATCGAGTCGTGAAATGTTTCAATTTTTACATTATTACTGTAACATTAAAACTTAAACAAGAATAACAAAAATGCTTATTTTAAAAGCGCAGTAATGCTTTGATATCGCAAGTGCGTTAGTTGCAAAATTGAGTTTTGAAACTATTCGCAAAATTCTCAATTCGATGCAAGTAAATAAGTGTGCAAGGATGCAATATGTATGTGTGTGTATATGCGTGCAAGTAAATATATAATGGTATAATTTCGCTAGTTAACTTTCAAGTCTATTTTACATGTCAAACTTTTTCAACCAAATTCCAACGATTCCAACGTTTTTTCTGACTTCATACACACATCCAGGCGCGTTTCAGTGCTTTTGTTGTGTTTCGTTTTTTTTTACCTGAAGCACGAAAACGCACCCGGACGTGTGTATGACGTCAGAAAAATAGTTGGAATCGATAGAATTTGGTTGAAAAAGTTTGACGTTAAAAATGAGCTTTACCAATCTGAAAACGTAAAAATATGATATTTTTAGCTTATCAATTATTTTTTAATTCGAATGATATTTTTAATAGACTGTCGTACAGCAATATTCGACAATAATGTGCGATAATTGTCATTAGTTACAATAACTGACCTCTTGATTTTGATGCTTTTGACGATTTATATATAAAGTGTGAATAGAAGTTCGAGTAGCCTCATAATTTATACTTTAATGAACTCTCACTCTTGTAATTCAACAGTAAATGCCACTGAGGAGATCATCGTAATAGAATCAAGCACCGTAAGCGATGTCATCATCATTGGATCGGTAATATGCGCCATTCTGCTGCTTCTGTTCTTCATCCTCGGTATTTACCTGACGCGCAATCAAGGAATATGCAAAACGATGAACTCGGCAGTCCATCCTAACTCCAGAACAGAGAACAGACAGAGTTCGATTTACAATGTCGACATATGTCGAAGAACACGACCCACGAGCGCGGATTTAGACGAAGACTTCATCAACACCCTCCAACAAGAACCACGAATCAACGGCAGACTGTCCAATGCGTTACGATTACGACCCAAAAGCACCGATCTCGATGACGATTTCATCAACGCCCTCCAGCAAGAACCACGAATCAACGGTCGTATGTCGACGACCCTACAATTCCATGCAGGCAGGACTCCTCCTGTTGACGATGGAACCATCAGTTACGTTTCAGCACGAGACAGTCGACTGAGCGACGACATCACCGATCACCAGATTCCCTTAAGATCCTACGTACGACAGAGTAAGACCTGTACACGGTGATTCTTTCTAACTAGTAGTATTTTTTTAGACCAAGCTTAGGCTAGTGTTTTAATTATGCACTTGATAAATGCCAGTGCTAATACGTTTGTAGGATTTTATACGCACTAGCAAAGCTTCAATTTTCATATCACTGATTCCTAGCCTGCCATAGCGAGATGAGCTACCATCTGTATTCAACTATTAACTACAAGCCTTCCGTTTTGTTTCCAGATCCAGGTACTACGCAGCGAGATGGTCACCAGACCAGAAAATCACCACCGCCTAGTTATGAGGAGACCATCACTGCATTACACGCCAACAAACGACAACCTCCCGTCCCCATTCGAACGAGTGCTAGTGGCTTACGAAGCAAGCGTCAACCACCATCTTTGGATTCGTTACCGCATAGCACAACAACTCTATCAACTTGTGATGATTCGTATCTTTCGCTCTCAGCCTTGTCCAGCAAAAAGACTGTGCCTATCAAATATAACATACCACTCGTTCCTCAAAATGCTAGAACCCTCGAACAGCAACATCGCGCCAAAAGAGTCACGCCGATGATGGCATCGCTCGTGTAAATGAGACAAACACCTTCATTCGTAAAAATATACGAGTTGATGACAATCTGATAACACTGATCCGCAAATTAAAACTTTGGTAATTGAAGAAAACCTAGGAAAGTGTTTTAAGATGAAGTTAGTGCGCTGAGTCCAAAAGTCGAATCCATTTACGGCTAACACGTAAAGGAATTTTACCAAAATAGCAATAACCATTTCCAATTGGAATCCAAATAGTGGGCTAAGCTTTAGCCCAAGAAATGACTGCATAAAAAGTATACATGGTAATTCGGCGATATCTGGAGAAACTTTACAGGGTGATAGGGAACAAACAAGTTCGTATTTAAAAAGTCTGAAATATTTCTAAATAACTTTGTGTAGTTTGGCTAATCGATTGTAATGCAAATCGAGTCAACTATCAATCAGCGAGTCGTCGATACCAGGATTTGCATTACGTTTACAAACATGAGATTGTTTTGTGTGTTCCCTAACACCTTGTAAAGTGTTGCCAGATATCACCGAATCGCCCTGTATATTTAAGCTTACAATTTTGTGGGAAGCTAGAGGTTAATTAAACATTTACAAAGAAACAATGCCTGCAACACAATTTAGGTCCAGGTGAAAATCCGGTTCTTTCCATACAAGATTAAGCAAATCCATGTCTATTGTTGCAAGGCCAATATTTCATTTCATCTTTGGCAATGCCTTTTATTATGTGACCGCCATTTTGCTGCATTGAGTCCCCTAGCAGCGCATATGCAAAACATCAATCAAAAAGAAATAAGATACGTACAATGAAACGAATACCAGGGAAAAAACGTAAAAATAATTTCTTGTAGGTGTCACTACACCTAGTATTGTGTCCTCTCAATTTTTTTTAATGTCTTTCGTAACTTCTTCCTTTTTCTCAACGTCATTTCATTAAGTCACAAACAATGAAACCGCATACACGTACAATTGTTCAAGTCCAAAAATAGAAAACAAACCGTACGTGATACGAATTTTTTTGGCCCCGGTTTTGGATGTACCCTAAATGGCTAAATATAAAATGATTCATCGCTGACTGGTGCAATCTGACATCAAGACGTCAACTTGAAATTCATAAGTCACAGCTTACTCATCTCACATCGTCATTTGTAAATCATATCCTCATGAATAATAAACTATTCATATATCCTTTCTAATGATGGCTGATTTGTTTATTGGATTACACCATGGAAACAAAATGTTTGTTTTTGTTAGGCATCTTTAACATTTACTGCATAACAATTCCTGTTAACTGCTGCATGTTTATTTTTTCTGGACTGTTCGACAACAACAACAACAACAACACTGATGTTTCAAAAGTAAGTTATCAACTATTGCCTAAGTGTGCGCAAAATGACAAATGACTATACGAGAAATAGACAGTAGCGAGTAAACCAAATGTTAGTCACCCAAATTTGTTAGCTTAAGCAAGAAAAGACAAAAACTATAAAGTGATGCTTCAGTTTTAGATTAACGAAATTCAGTGTATATACTGTAGTCGAACTTGCAAACTTTTTTTATTCAAATTCATCAAATGCCTTATATTTTACCCAGTATTCGACAACAACCATCAAAATGAATCTCACAACCTTGACAACGACCATCACAATGAAAAACAAGACAGAATATAGGTAAATAAACAATTTTTGTTTGTAATTACAATGTTTTTCTACAGAGGTAGAAAACTTGGGGTTTAACGAGGGCACCGACTGGCTTTTACAGCTATGTCATTTGGCCCTCAGACTTTATTTAAATCCGAAATACAGAAATGACGATGAGATGAGGATGATAAACGTAGAACAGGGTTTTATGAAGCAGGAGGAAACGGGAGTGGCCCGAGAAAACCTGCCCCCGCGGTGTCAGACCCTAAACTTTTTCTACAGAAAAAAAACAAAAAACAAAAAACAACTAGCATTATACAGGATGTTTCTTCTAAAGTAAAACGGGAAAATATGTCGCTTAGACTATAGTCATACGGAATATGATCTTTCGGAATCATAGATGGAATATGATCAGATCTTCACGCATACTATGCAGTGTAGTTATTTTAGTGTCTACTTATTTCTATGCATTTTTTAATTAGTATTTAAATTAAATCATGCAACAACTAAAATACGTACCGTACCTCCACTCCATAGTATGCGTGACTTGCAGAGAAGCTGTTCTAGCAGTCTCGTGCCTTTTAAGCTCTATTGTAGTATCAATTTTTATTTCGATTGGATTGTTAGAAATGCATGAAACGACACTAGATTATGACGAAATAGACCCTTGACTACAACTTTCTAAGTGTGACTTTGTAGCTACGACTCTACTTAGCTACTTTGTAGCTAAGTATGACTTTGTGGTTTTCGATGTAACAATGAGATTTCCTTGAAAATAAATTTCACAATAAAAGTAACACCATTGAATTATGTTCTGATCATATTCCATTTGGTTATAATCGACGTATCTGCACACAATACTAGTACCCTTCTCATTCGAGAAAAAGCACCCTGTATAGAGCACAGTACATAAGGAATTCTCGTTTAACGGTGAATATTTTCATCTACTGTGCCTAAAATTAGTTGTAGAGATAACAAACTACTGGAAAATGTTTATGGTATGAATCCAAGTTGAAAGAAATCTTTGCTCATATACAGTATGATTACAAACGTGACATGCATGATACAGTATATGCTGACACTGTATACTGCAGGGTGTCCACAATGAAATCTAGATATTCAAATCTAATCTGAATATCACATACTGTACAGTTTAAAAGAAAATACGTATATAATCGTAGCTAAATATAGAGATGGTAGTAAACACATTAGAGTTTCATAAAATTGTACGACGTCAGTACACGTACTACCGGTGTACTGGTGGACGCCTCTGCTAGCAAGAAGAATATGTAGGAGGTAATCTAACTCACGCCATCGCCATGTATTCAACATTTTCCCATGCTGACATTTTCTGACATTTTCCCATGCGGAAAAATTGTCAGAAACGTTTAAAATTTTCGAATTAAGAGTTAGAATATCTCATATTTAAGATGTTGTCAAAACGTTTCGAACAAAAATGAACAAATGAAACACGTGTTTCTTATGCTTGATGGTTCACCAAATATCGTCTGTGCTTAGTTGCTCAGAGTCTCCATTTTAAAAAATGGCTGACTGCAGCGCCACTGTGGCTCTGACAAGCACAACAAAATTTCCACAAACTTCGAATTTCTACTTCCGTTCCACCAAGAATCACATTTGTATAAACTGATATGAAAAAATAACGGAGTTTCCAAATGATTTGATTTCCTTGTGAACATTCTGTACATGCAAATATTATAAAATCGAATAGCAATTATCAAAAGTATAAAAAAATTAATAATGTTGGCTCCTAGCTACCGATGTAACTACAACACATCACTATGTAATGTAACTATACTGTAAAACATCACTTCATCACACAAAACTATAGCACTGTGTAGATTTCACCCAATTTACTTCTTTTTAGTTATGAATCTGTCCCGATGCTTCCTACACCACCGCCAAGTGTCCGATGCAACAACAAACCTTCCAATTGCGCTACCTGTTGTCTATCAACAGTGACCAGCTTTTGCATGGGAGCCATTACCGGTTCCGTGTTTGCCGTTATGCTATTGAGTTGCATATTTCTTGCATCAAAAACCCTAAAATGGTGCGAAACATTATATCCTCACTTTCCAGACCAATATAGAAGACAATTACCGAAGGATGTGGTGTACATCCATCAAAACCGTTCACAGACTGCGAAAAGATGCCCTATCGACATTCACGATGCAAACTCATCTTGCGATATCGAAGATCCGCAACAGTTTCGAACGAGTATTCGCAATGCTTCCCGAAAAACAACTTCTCCAGCTGAAATCAGTGTCATAGAATGTGAAGCAACAATCTTAGACCAGTCGTTTCATACTGTGAAACAAGAAGTATGTCATTACGAAAATCCTAGTGTCCTCAACTTCTCTAGCAACATTTTAGGGTTGCCAATGTCGTGCGAAGACTCGATGTCCGGTATTTCGGGGGAGTCGCAGTACGAAATGGAAAACAGTTTATGGCAGAGCGTAGACGACGAAGACGATGGAATCAAATCGATGTTCGAAACTAACGTTGAAGGAAACTATGTCCGACCTCTATCACATACCTCATTTTAGTTCCCCACAATAACCAATGTGTTAAAACTGTGTTTATCATGTACATGTATTATGATAGATTTCGAAAACTAAAGCTAGTCATCTTAGCACGTAGCTATCTGTATAATCATTTTGTCATTCTTTACCTAATAAATATTCAAGTTTCAAAATTTAAAATCTTAGTCTGTTATTTAACGCTACTACACATCTGTATAATTCGAAGCTGTTGTTTAACCAGTCGGTCGTAAATCACGATTCGTGATCTACCGGTTAATCGCAACGTGTTTTGTGACAGAGCTTTCTTCGGAAATCAAATTCTTTAACCGGTGAACATCTTGATCAATGTTTAAGATTGCCAGTTTCCTTTTAGTTTTGTCCGGGTTTTGGAAAAGTGTAAGTCAGAGCAATATCAAAAATCATTTGTGCTGTATTTTTTTTTAAATTTATTTTTCTATTTCATTATTCACGTTCACATTTTGATATTTGATTTGTTTGAAATATATTACAAAAAATTAGGCGCGTGTTCATAAATTGTGTTTAGCTTCACCTGTTTCTAAAAAACTAAAGTGTTGTGTTTTAGATATAGATGATTACCCAAATAAATATATTCTACTCGGCACAGATGCAGAGGGTGAACAAGACCTTGAGAAACACTGCATTTCGAAAAAGCAAAAAATATATATTTATCTAGTCGGTGTAATTTATTTGTAGATAGGTGGGTAAATGCTTTACATAGCGTGGACATAAGTCTTTATGCCAATCTTTTCATAGGATGCCCACAGAAACGCACAACTTAAACAGCACTTAAGTTAGTCAAGATCCGAAAGCTTCAAGAACAACTATCTTGATGTCTTGTTGTTGATGGAGACTACTTTGCTACGAGAACATCCTAGTTTTCATACAACAAGATAGTTCCATGTCAAATTTCAATGAATTACGTCCATTACTTTGAAAGTTATAAGGAAACACTTTTTAATGGTTGAGTTTTCCATCAAGTCCCGCACAACTCGCATGGCAAACATCCTGTCTTGACTCATCCTGAGTTGACAAATTCAGTTACAGTGAAAATAACCAAACTTATTTTACGCATTTGTCTATGAATCAGTGCGTACATATTGTCATCTCTTTTATCAAGATAAAATTTATGAATCTTTCAGCTAAAATGGAATTTTGTGTCTGTAATTATAAATAAATAACTAACTATGAAACAAATGAAACGCTCGAAGGAACTGAATCATCATATTTGTCAAATTCAGTCAGCGTCAATTTTACATCATATCCTCCATGAGCCATGGTTGAAGAAAATTGAATCTTTACCAACACAAATCGACTGCATTTGCAAAAACCTTCAATTATGCGACTAAGCGTACGTCTGCAATGGTTTTTTCATCTTTGCTGCACTTTTAACTTCAGTATACGCAACGCTTGTACAAACAATTCGAACATGAAACCAACCACGACGATCGTAAACAAAAAATATCATCTAGAATAATTCTATCATTAACAAGTTTTTAAATACTGTATATTCTAAACACAAAAAGTTTACTGTTCTTGTTCTAGACTAAGAAAACTCCCAGTGCATCAACCTTGGCAAGTATTGCGCCAATAAGGTAGGTTTAATTTAATCAAATCTAAAATCAGTATCGGCGTTGTAAACTATGCCACTAAAATCAAAAACTCCCAAAAAAAAGTACTCCAAAAATACTGTTTTAATAAAGCATAATTTTTCAGTTACACACAAACTACTGATACTACAAATCAACAATCCACAAACACGGCATCTAGAACTGCCGACACTAATATTACTACGTGGAGCTCTACAATCAACAAGTCAATCATAGAATTTACATCTATGAAAACAAGCACATCGGATCAAAGTGATCCATCAACATCAACTGCTAGTTCAACTGTAGTAAAAGGTAAGTTGAACACCGTACTCAGTCAAATGAATACAACAGGCCATTAGGTTAGTACATAAGACGAATGTAGAAGTCTGTATCTTGTAAACACTGTCTTTCTCAATTGTGGCACCATCCGTTATCATCATTGACAATACAGGCATACAACCTAATACAACAGACTAATAATAAAATCAACGCCATAAAGCGAAATCACTTTAAAGTGAAACAAAGACATTATACACCAAAATAATGCAACCAAATACCGGTATTTATTGCCAAACGCTGTATTAGCGAAGCTTTGCAAAGTAAAGCATTGCAAATCAGGGTACTACTGTACTAATTTTGTTTTAATATTTAATAAAGTGAATTACTGTACTAGGTATAGGCCTACATGCAAGGGTTCCTTTAAACTTTTCGTCAATTGATGGGGAGGGAGACTTATTTTATTTGATTCAACAACGATGGTCTATAAATTTAGAATTCAAGCGTTTTCGTTTTTCTTAAACGCTGTAAGTTATATATTTATGAATCAATAAATTAACAAAACATATCCTAAACAAAAATAACAAAACATATCCTAAAATAACAAGAAAACAGTTTTTTAAATCTTGAAATATGAGCTGAGTGCGGTGGAAATATTAGGAACACCCCCTCGTCAATAAACATGGGACGTAGAAAAGTTGGTTTTCTATCGTTTAACTTCTATGTCGCCCACGTTCATTGGTGAGGAGCGATTCTAACTTCGATTACGATCCTAATTTCTGTCGCACTCGGCTGATATTTCTATCGCATAGTTTGCCACGGCGCTTAGAATACAAAGAAAAATCATATCACATAATGATACACTAAAGTCGACACCCGTAAAACTAGAAAATTTAAAATTTAAATAAATACCTTTATAGCCCCATATATTAAAAGTAAATATCCTTATCCTCGGTAAATATTCTCGGCAATTCGCTACTGGAATAAACTCCCAGTTAAAATTCGCTCTAGTATTTTTAATTGTACAAAAGCAAATTGCATCTCAACATGCAAGCATTTTAATCATCAAATCACTTCTTTTTTTACTGATGAAAGTAATTGACACTCTTGTAAATCACAAGGTTTTTATCTCTTTGTACTTTTTTAAATTGTGGTTTTTTTCTATTCTATTTAGTATAAGTTCTTGTTTGTATTGTCAAATTGTTTCCATGAAACGCAATAAACTATTATTATTATTATTATTATTATTATTATTATTATTAGGGCCCGGATGTTTATGCATTTATAAAGCCTGAAATATGCATCCATTTATGCACGTAAAAGTACCAAA
>JAQIWH010000670.1:0-43097 GCA_034695005.1 Cryptops parisi | reverse complement strand
AAAAGTGACTTTGTTTTCGATTGCTGATTGGTTGATGAATTTAAAAGTTTAAACAATAAAGGCAACAATGAATCAATGTTATTTTTTAATTAACAAGAAATTCTTGCTCCATCTTTGTATTGTTGTGTCTGGTGTTATATAAATTTAAATTTCAAATAGCATTCATTGATTTTTTTTAATGGGTTTAAGCTAGTCTAATAATAATTTTAACCACTTATATTGCAAAATAAGCTCATAAAACGCATTCAATATATTATTCAAGTTCTTAGCGTGTAAATAAGAGCATTTAAGATTTTTGTTACTAACAACTGATTTTTCACTAGAACTAATGTAAAAAAATGTCAATTTATTGAATTTTGCGCATTACAAATACCCGGATTACAAGAAATTTTGTTGAGTAACTTTACACTATACACAGTCAGCGACCTATAAATGGATATTATAATAAACTCAACACACTGAAAAGTACTAGATGTTTTTCCACTACTTAATAGGTTGTCTAAAACTTTAATCCGACTCTTTTCTTACAATTTACCCCTCTTCTTCTCCCCCTCCTCCTACTTTTACCAAATCGAACACTTGGAAAAGCAGCAGCTGAAACGAGGCAATTGCGCATGCCTTTTGCAAAGGCTTTTACAACGAGCCTTGTAAAATGGCGGCGAAACCCATTCTCTTTCCAAATCCCAGGAATAATAATAATAATAGGGAAGGGAGAGAAACAAGGAGGGGAGGGGGGTATATTTTAAAAAGGAAGGGTGGGGGTTAGCAGATAACCAATGGCTCAGCAGCTGCCGTCGTTTTATGAGTACGCCAATTCGGTTGAGTGTAAACAAAAGGTCAGCGCGTCGAGACAATGGCCGCCCGTGTCGCGTCGTCCCCGATGCATTAAACGGTATGGAAATTGAATATTAGTCGCAACCGGAAGTGATGGGCGGCCGTCGCCTCGTTTTGGTGCTCGTTGGGCCGCGATACGTGCCATTTAGCTTATCGGAGCCGACGACGACGACAAACGAAAAGGACGCGAAATGCCACCACCGACCGTGGTGCACGATTGCTGTAATGTGTGTAGCGAAACTTCTTTCTACGTGCTAATGTTTAAACACTGAAGATCGTTACAATTGACACAAGAACGCCGAAATAGGACATTTAACGTTGTTACTAATAATTTTTAGCGTTTTCTTCTATCGCGTACGAGAGTAAAGAAGTTTCAAATTAGTAATTGTGTTTTAGCATAAACTGATGAGACCTTTTTGAAATGGATTTTATATATAATTTTCTTGAATTTGGAAAAAAAATATATAAATGTTACAGGCAATGTATTATATAATCCAGGCATTATATACGACGCTTAGTCTTTTTCAGCAAAGTATGAACATCTAGTATAGAATTTGTTTAGCTTAGTTTTGATTAGGTAATAACAGTTATGAAACGTAAAATCGTTTTTGAGAATGATGATTGAGTTTAGTAATATTTTTCATTTTAACAACATATTCACAATACGTGTACATGTGAATATGTTTTTGAAAATTGTGAATATGTTTTTAGGTTGAATATTAACTTAATTTCGAAAGAAAAATCGTCATAAATATTTTTCTCAATCGTCCACATGATTCATTTTTATTTTTTAATTAGTGGTTTTTTTCTTTAGTTTTTTATTCTTTTGTTTTTTTATTTGGTAACCGTAGTTTTTGTTATTCTGTTGATTGGCAATTAGTTGCGGAAGAAAAATCTTATTTTTTTTTCTTATTCGTTTTACTTAGTTTTATTCCATGCTAATTTTCTTGTCAAAATGGTAGTCCAAGGAAAACACTTTATTTCTTTTAATCAATTCCACTTAGCAAATGGAATCAATCGTTAATTGTACTTTTTTTGAACCAAAAGATTGTGTTGTTTTTTCCCCCCACTTTAAAAAGTAATTCTGGAGGACGGGGTATTATGCAAAAGTTATCTGCTCTTAAAAGTTGTTAATGAAGATGTAACGCTTTATGCCGGATTTGACTGGTTTTATTTCTTGTGGAGCGGAAACTGAAAGCAAAAAAAAAACGGAGTCCCTGTGATTAGAGTAAATGAAATTGAATGAATTTTAACGAGGCTCTCTTAATTTACATTTAGATGGGGAGAAGTCTCTCGATGTCAGTCGCTGTCTTTAATACTTTCTACAGTGGACAGAGAAAATTAATCGCGGAAGCTATTTTTAGCAAGACCACAAAATTTGGAAGCAATCACTCACGTTGGAAGTGAAAATTTCTCTGTTTGTTTTTTTTATATTTATTATATAAATTAAGAGACTCTTTTCATTATGTGCACACAAACAGACAAATATAATAAACTGACAGATGAACCCAGGTATAAGAAATAAATATATAAATCTATATATTAACAAGTGTCTTGTGGTTGCTGAATTGTGCTATTTCTCTTATATTTTGTTAGAAAAGAAAATGTATACCACTATTGTTAAATAAAGTTAAGAAGAGGAAGCTAAAAAGAATGGCTGATAGAGTTTGAAGCTCTCGTTTAATTCCTTAGAGAATTTGAAATCCTGGAGTAAAATGGGGAAGGGGGTTGTTTCCAACAGACAGACACACGCACATACACCAAGTGTGTGTGTGTGTCTGCCTGTGTGTTGGTTGCGTTTTAGGGTGGTGATAAGCGAGTGTGGCGTCTTTCTGAGAGACGAGACAAGAGCCAGTTGGATCCAGGTGACCCGAAACGATAGATGCCACCTTTTGAAACAGCTCACAGACTGATGGAAAGTCGATTGCCATCCTGACTTTACCTGCCATCTTGAAGCTTTTCTTTACTTAACCCTCTTTTTATTATTGATGGTATGAAAGAAGAAGTAAGCATGTGAAAGCAAAATTTTGTTTGTTCATAAAATAGTTTTAAAAATAGTACATTTTATCGTAACAAAAAGCACGGTTAACCATGATATGAAAAATCCTGGTCATGGCACCATTTCCTGGTCATGGCACCACTACCTATTTCAATGTGCAATCAACGTGCGATTTTATTGATTGTTTATTTTTTTTCTGTATTAGTCTAATGTTATTTTAAATTAGAAATCTTGATAAACAAAATTTTTATTTAAAATTAGGTTTAATAGAAAAAGGTTTATGATAAATGAAAAATGTAAAACCTAATGATACAAAGATGTACGTGTAATAATAATATGTAAGAATGTTGGTTATGTGTTTTTCTTTTTTTGGGGGGAGGGTATTATGTGGTTTACATATTTGATTGTGTATATTACTAGGTTTTAGTCAGCATTTTTGAGTGATTTAATATACGGAGTGACTGACTTACAGCAAACTAATCATTCAAACATAAGCGTTTCTTCTTTATATTATATAATTATTTATTTATATGTATAAAAAAATTTAATGTTTTATTCCTTATCGTTTGAAGTGACTTCTGTGTTTCTGGGTTAGAAATAATCATGAAATCTAAATTCATTGAAAATTTCTATAAAAGTTTAAATAAGCAAAGCGACAGCGAAAATGTCACAGGCTCTATTAGTTTAATTATAATAAAACAAAATATGTTTCTCTACTTTTACTCTCATTTTACAATGATGACTAATCTTTGCTACGATATTACCTATCATACATTACATCACAAATGCTTAGTGGAAATTTGATTTGTCATTTGACGTTTCTCAAATGGAATAACACTTGAAATTGTTTGGTTGATATTGGGAACATTACGACATTTCTAGAATCGCTTTTTTTTTCATTCAGGTAATTGCCTTCAACATTTTTTTTGTTATATTTATTCTGTGCAAGAAAAGAAGTAAAGTAGGGTAGACAACTGACAAATCACATTTTCGTGTCATTCAAACAAAAACGTCGATGCAAATGGAAAAAAGGTTTTTGTTGAAAAATTAATGGACCAATCTAAAAATGCATCGGGCGCTTGTTTTTAACATGTATATATCAGAATCGATGTCGAATGTTCTGTGTGAGTGGGATAGTCAGTATGTATGCAATATATATATGCATAGGTTTACAATGAATAGGGTATATAGGTTTTTATTTTTATATGATATAGAAATATACGGTATACATACAAATATACATAATAGAAATACATATAGAAATATACATATACATATAGAAATATAGAATACATATACATATAGAAATATACATACATATAGAAATATACGGTATACATACAAATATACATAAAATATATAATGTGTACTTTATTATAATAATATATTGTATATTTGTGTACTGTATGTATTCGTATCAAAAACATATTTAACACGATTTTGACAAATACCTATATAATATGAATATATTATTGCCTATATGAATTGAAATTAATTCATTTGAAATGAGAACGGTGTAATTTTTTTTTTGTAGTTATATTTTAAAAGGAGCCTATTTCGTGCTATTCCTTTCACACTTCTTCTTCATTGAAAAAGCAAACGAGAAAAAAAATCATTTTTGTCAAGTCGTGCAAGTTTTATCTTTTTCAGCTTGTCAAACGTGGCATAAAAAGCGTTTCCAAGAAAAAAAAACTTTCCCCCACTTTTTGACGCGTGTTGTATCGCTGTATATTTTTTTTTACACACACACACTTTTTTTCACAATTTTTTTTTTACCCCCATCCGATAACTACTACTTCTACCACTAGTACTACTTTAATTTTTTCGATTTTTTTTTCTTTTGAAGGGGTAGAGGTAGGGACTAATCGCACTACGTTTTCCGAAGGAAACCGGAAAAGGTGTCGGCGCCATCCGCTTCCGCTAACTTCAGCAAATCACTGCGGTCGCCATACTCTATCTCTCTTTCACATACTCTCTCTTGTCTCTCTCTCGCACTCTTCTACTTCTATTTTTAACTCGCTTTAGAACCACCAGGGAGGGCTGCACACATTTCAAAACACACACCCACACACACATGTTCATAGTCTTTGACTTTGTAGGGTTGTGCGAAGAAGAAACACGCGCCGGGTCGGGTATATGGGGTGAGTAGGACCACATGACAAAACGTTTATCTTTTTCGGTACGATTTTTTTTTCATCCTTCCTTGCACATTTTTTTTATATTTTTATTTTTATTATTATTATTATTGTTATTATCCAAACCAATCTTTTTTTTTTTAACTTGAGAGATTAGGGTATTTTTTCTCAACACGAACTCCATTCGAATTTTTATCTATGAACTTTTTATTTTTTGCTTTGCTTTGCTTTTCAGAGTTTGCTTAGTCGGATTTGTTTGTTAGGTTGACATTATTTTTTTTTTTTTTTAGGAAATAAATAGAAAATTTAGTTTTATGTTTTTATTTGAAGATAAAGTGTGTAGTAACCCTTTTCATAGTTTATTTATTCATACAATACCGGTATACACTTATATACATATTCATGAATTCAAGTAAAAGATAAAGAATCATTACTATTGTTGTTGTTGACGTTCCGTAGTACGGCGCAATTTGCTATTGTAAATTAAAAATGAGATGAGTTTTAAGAGTAAAGCTATTTTTGGGAGGTTGGGAGGGTGTAAAATATTTGGGGGGGGGATGTTTTTAAATTTTTTTTTTTTGATATGTTGTAGAAAAACATTGGATGTTTAAAGATCCTCTCTTTCTTAGAAAACTTTCCTTTTAAAGGATTAAACAAAAAAAAAGAACTTTTAAGAGATTAAGTTTGCGTTTGAGATTTATTGGTACAGTAAACACGTGGACTTGGTCATCATCCGCTTTTTAGTACCATTAGAAATATTAAATGTATAATAACTGAAGTATTAATTATTAAATATTGCAGTCTGTGAAATTAGATATTTATATAATCAGATAAAAGGTGAACGGAAAAAGAATTGTATATTTTCAATTTACAGTAGTTATTTTTATCACAGTTAACATGTATCGGTTAACGACTTGTTATTTAAACATCCAAATGGTTATGTAACATAATAATGTAATCATAATATTGAAGGGTTTCGCGCAATATAATATAATGATAAGCCACATTTTTCAAATTGTTCAGAAAAGCCGTTTTTCTGTTGAGAAACTCCGTAGAGTTACAAGTTAGTTACAAGTTAGTTACAAGTTACTAAACTCTGTTTAGTAAGTTGTATGGTACTTTATTGAGTTATATTATATAACTTCATATATGTTTGTAAATATATTTGGTAGTTTCTGAGATTCGTTGATATAGATACAGTATGTGAAACATGCATTTTGATACGTAGTATCACATATATCAAAACATTGCATTTGACAACAATTTTAACTGGTGTCATCGTAAATTAAGAATGCAGCCAACGGTCGGTTCTATCACTTGTGTGTACAGCAGTATATCTACTAGTACTATATAATATTGAAGTTGATTCTTTATATTATTCTGCCATTTTTTGGTAAATCTAGGAAGCGGTAAAGTAACAATGTAGAAAGAGTAATAAAAGACAGTTTGATGTCGTTTTTTTTTTTTGGAAAACGTGTCACTTATCTTAGCATTATATTGTCCGAAGCTCTTCAAATGATGTTTTATTTAAAAATCATTTAAAATGCTGACTTAAAAATATCAAAAGAAAGAATGAAAAACTACTTTGTTTGCAACCGGATCCTCTTCGTTTTGCAGTCGATGTTTGCACTTGATCATTTTCCGAATGCAACACTAAAGAAAGATCAAAGGGACAGGGGTAAAAGAAAGCGGGACCCCCTTAACTTGGGAGGGCATCGGATTTCTCTTAATATACTCACGACTTTGATTTTTTGTTGTCAAGGTGAAAAGTGAAAAGGAAACGTCATTCCCCGATTTTTCAAAACCCTATGGTAATTCCAGGTTACTCCAGTAGTGGCTGGCGCCAATTAATTTTAATTGCTTGCAAAGTCCATAATTAAAATTAAGTCGACCATTAAACGTCGACACCGTAGTTGTTCCATTTTGGGTCGTACTACTATCACTATTGTAGTAGTAGTGAGTGTTGTATATATATACACGTAGTGTTGTGTAGGGGTTGCAAGGTGATCTTCGCGTGGTTTTCGACAATTGACAGCTAAACCCCGTTGTTCGTGATGTATAGGTTACAACAGGAAAGCGGGATTGGGGGACGAATGCTTGTGGTCATTTTCGGCTCGTTCCATTTTAACCCCCTCAGTTTGAAACGTTTCCAATGGTTTTAACGAGGCTAGGAATTGTTTCGGATCGACTCGACTACATCATTTTTATGAGCGTTTAATCCCTTAACCACAGAAGTTGTACTACATAGTAAGGTAGTACGTCTAAAAGTAACGTCGTTGGCGATCCCATTATAGTGTGGTGCGTTCTTTGTTTTTATTTTATTATTATTTTTTTTACAAACTATATGAAACAATTTAGCTTCGAAATGTATTCAAATTTTTAAGTAGTTTTGTTTAAAAATAATTGCTTCGACTCACCTGGTTTTTTTTTTAGACGAAACTTGAATTCCTATTTCGCCTAATCCTGTGGCATCCAACGTGTACATGAAGTTTTGCACATTGAACATGCTAACGATAAATTTTAAGTATAAACCTAACCTAACTTAACCTAACCACTCAATATAATTTTCCTTTCAATAAACTTAAAGTTTATTGAAAGCGAAATAGAAATTCCGGTTCCGTCTAATTAAACAACAGGTGAGTCGAAGCAATTATCGTTAGGCGAAACAGAATTAGGCGAAACGGAGAGCCACGCAATAATTGTTGTTTAGTTTGCGAAATGTATGTTTAACTCAAATATGACATATTTTCTAGTGATAATCAGCATAATCTTCAATTGGACTGTCTTAAAGCATACCGAACTAAGTCAAAAAAAAATTCAATTTGAGAAAACGATGATTTCACGTGTGGTTTGTCCATAGGGTTGCATGCTATTCTATTTGATCCATAGTGTCATGTAACTCCCTCTAATTGGTTTGGTTATATAGTTTTTAGTCTATGCCTAGATCATGACTAAAAACTTGTTGGCCTCATTTCATGCATTAACTTAAAAGCTGTAAAAAGTTATTTAATTTACTATGGTTTAAAACAATCGAATTGTAACTCATTTAACAAATGGCAACAGGTTTCTGAAAATTTAGTGAAGTATTTTTTCAAGTTAGGAAAAATTATAAAGTGAACTCGGTTATTTAGCATCGACATTTATCGGTAAATTGATTTTGATGAATTTTATTTTTATTTTAATTTTTATTTTATTATTTTACGTTCCAAAATGGAACAAATAAACTATACAAAAAAAATCTTAATTTTATAACAGAGAAATGAAATAACAAACATCCATAACTTAAATCTACATTATTGCTAAAAACAATTACTACAGTATGTATGATATGACTATAAAATGTTTTTACGAAATGGATTCAACTGGCTTAACAAGTAGTATGTGTATATTCAACCGATATTTTTCTGTATTTGGAATTAAATTCTATTTATGGAAAACATTATATAAGATTGACTTTTGGTATGTTGGTTGATCCATTGGTATTGAAATGTGCAGTGCGGATAGATGAAACTTCTGGATTAAAACTAAATACATGGTGTATAATACGATTGTAATTGAAAAATTTCCATTGAAACTAACTAAACTGAACTTGATGTTGATTTGTATGGAAATTCCGGATGATTTAAGTGCTGTACCATGGTTTATTGTAGTCATTTTTTTGACTACAGGTTACAAGTTAAAGCTACTTTACGTTTTTTATGGTGTTTTAATTTTAATTTAGAAAAAAAACAGTAACATAATATTTTTTAACTAGATTTTAATTGAAGGATTGCATCACGTATTAGTCGAAGGATTAACACGCGGAAGGATGGATAAAAAGCAAATATTTTTAATTTTTTTAACCCTCTTTTCTTTTCTCAAGTGTTTATTTTTCTCAACAAAAAAAAATATATTAAAATTTAAAAAAAAAAAAAATTGCAAGAAAAAATTTCAAACCTGAGTTAGCAAAGAGAACGCTCAGAGTTGGGGGGGGGGTATATACTGGTAACGCGTGGGAGTTTTGCAGGGCGAGTGCACTCGATAATAGGAAAACAATGAGATGCAGCCAGTTTGGAGGGGATTAATGCAGTCATCGAAGCGCTTTGGTTGTCGAATTATTTACCCAGGGTGCTTGAATCAATAGAATGTTTGAAGTGGAGGGTTTGTCCGTTCGTTGATGCATGTTTGGCGCCATGTTTACCTTCCAGTCAGGGACGCAGACGACGAGAGGGCTTTGCGCCGAGATTTGCTCTGTCTCTAGCATTCGCGCTGGTAGTGATGATACTACTTCAGCTCCAGGCAACTCCTGGGTTGTTAGTTGAAGTGTACGCCTGCTGTCCACGTACGCAATCCTGTTTATTCCGATCAACGAAGCATTCAAAATGACACAGCAAGCCGTTGTTGCTGTCGATGATTTTTCAGAAGAACTTGCATTTTATCAACTGGGGAAAACTACAGTTTGATGTGAATATTTGATTGTTCTGTTTTGTTTTTTTGTTTGTTTGTTTTTTTCGGTACTACCTTCGTCTCAAATTATCATGTAAAACTTTCTACTTATGGACTGTTGTAGGAAATAATAATTTTTTATTGGCTTTTAATAATTTGAATGTGATGCTCGTCCTGATATGTTAGTTGGCACAACTTGTAATTGTTTGTCTGAGATAGTGTCATGTCATGTCAAACTGCGTGCAATTCTAATTCACACCTGTTGTGACTGCAATAATGAACATATGGATTCAGAAAATTTCGCTCCACTTAGTAGAGATAATAAATCAAAACAATTTGACGGCTTGTCAGCAAATTGGAACATTGCAGCTATTGCTACAACGAAAGATTAACACCAACTTGAGTCACAAATATTGACAAAATTAGCCACGAAGAACGATTACCTGTATCCATTGTGTAGCTGAGATGCGCATGATACAGCATGTCAATATAGTTTACATGAATAAACATCTAAATACATCTGTATAGTTAGATAAAGTGGAAAAACTTAGGCTAACCCGTAAAAAAGCCAAATGTAAATCATAATTTGATACACAAATGAACACCCAAACGTATATCGTAATTTGGGATAAAGAGAGTATTAATTTATTTTTTCGGAGGATATAAAATGATATAAGGAGGATATTAATAATAATAATAATATTAATGGAGGATATTAGCTGATTTGTTTTTTGTCAAAATGATTCGACAAATAATAACAAATAATCAAAATATATTTGTCAAAATATTTGAATGATGTTGAAGTATTTTGGTAAAAATAAAATGAAAGTAAATATAAGAAAACTCAAAATGACACGTCACTTCTGTGACACGTAATATGTTTTTTATTTGAACAAAATAAACGGTTGGTTTATATTCAATTTAAAATTAACGATAAACTGTCGCGTTTCGACCAGTTTGATATTTACATTGTATAACATTGCGTTTATACAGTGTGGTTTTTAAGCAGTCTCAACAAGACATTGACACCTAATTAACGTACAACATTTTTAAACAAATTTAGAAAAACTATTAGTAAAATAAAGCGCAATAAGCTGTGAGGTTTTTCTTTTATTTTCTTTTAAAAATATGAAACTCGCATACATCGAAAATTCCACGAATTCACTGATAGGCTAGACATATTTGGGTTAGAAAATGTCAACATCTAAATTCGAATATATTCGAGGCACAAATGATAACCATGTTGATGAGTCAATGTAAACATCACGCCAAGTTAACCTGATTAACGGGGGTTTCACGGAGGGTTGAACAGGTAAACGCGCGTGGTTCCTAAACCACAATAATATAGAGGGTGGACCTTTTGTTTGCTTTTGTAAGCGATAGAATGCTTATTGTATGTATGTGTGTATGCGGAAAACGTATTAAACCGGCATCGACCAAAATGTTCAATCGATAACACGTTGCTGGTGTTATTAGTGTAGTAGTAGTAAAGGATGTGTTACCATTATTATGATGATGATAATGATGATAGTGGTGATGATGTTGATACGCCACAACCTAATTTCGTAAAACTACGGGGTGAAATTAAGATAGACGTTGTCACGTGATTGAGAGGGGGAGCACAAGGGCCAACTGAAATGGTGAACCCGTTCGTTTTCCTACTAAATTAACTCTCTTTCTCCTCCCCCAATTGAAATAGAGAAAAATAAAGATAAAAGGCAGACGTCACAAATTTTGGAAGCCCTTGCCACCACGTGATAAAGTGCATTAGCCAAATTTAATCGTGTAGCCAGCCCCTTTAGTGCAATAAGCGGTAAACAAGTTTTGTTGAGTTAGAAATTAGATTTCACGTTACCAGATCAATTTTACGAAGACAGTGTTTGTTTATCGTGAAAGGTACAGTGAAACGTGGGTCGGTTTAAAAGTTATTATTCGGTTCCCGAAGAACTACGTTGCAAGAGTACGTTGCAAAGTTTTGTGAATGATATGGAATGTTTTGTGATGTTATGGAATTTAAATTTAGTAAAATTTTGAGTGTATTGTATTACAGGTAGTTTTCGAATTCATATGCGAGAGTTACTTTACTTCGCATTGATGAAAAACCGCATACTGTATATTTAAATTTCTATAAAACGAAAAATCTACATCGAACACTTTCAGTGTGAGGATCAACGATTAGCTAAGTTCAATCATATTGACCTTACAGAAAATCGATGATTCACTATACTAAAAAAAAGTACCATTTTGTAGAAAATAAGTATTTTTAGTATAATATGAGCATTTAATCATGACGTCATATATTTAGAATTTTGTAAAAAAAAAAATTAATCGAAACCGCTTTTAGTGATAAAACTATTTGAACATTTACCGATGTTGCAGTGAATATTTTTTTAAAACATTGTTAGACAACTCAACATCAAAGAAAAAAACTTTGTTTTTTCAATAAAATAACGTACGAACTATTTTATCATTCTATTTCATGTGTGAAATTTTCATATATAGCGTATTATTTACGTATTTTAAAAGTTTGACAAACTAACTGAAAAGAACCGTAAAATGAAGCAACAGCAAAAACTCGTTTTCCAACTCAATTCTTTTTTCTCTTTTACACTTTTCTAATTTTCTGCTGTTGGTAAATTTTTTTTTTCCTGGAGGGTGGTATTAATATATCAAGAGCATTCGTTTGTCTCTGGTGTAACTAAAAATTTAATGATCACCTGACTGTTATTAATGCGCAGGCGCAGCGCGAGCTGTTGATTTCCCCGAGGAGCTCGAGTACAAGCGTTTGTTTTCTCATTTCTCATGCAACCCGGAGACACACGAGGACTTGTGCGTGTTGATCTCTCTCAGGTCCTCGCTTATTCGGACGTCAACTAACACTTTGGCACTAACAAGAGATGATTTGTTTCGACCACTAACCGAACGATTTGGTTGTTGTCGATAGCGTCGTTGTTGTAATTGGTCAGTGGTTTGGAAAGGACTTTGCCAAACAAAACTTGGAAATCGATGTCGTTCACAAAACTGATGGTTTTTTTTCTTTTTCAAAAACAAACAAACTGTTTTTCGTAATTACAACATTTTACATGAAAATTGTACTTAGATTTTTGCATATTGGCTCGGAGCATGTTTATGTAAATTTTACAATATCAAACATAAGGTGTTGGATACATGTATTTTGGTTTGTTATTTTTTTTACGTATAATGACGTGTTATTATTAAGTTTTCTAATGATGGCGGATAAACAACGGGGAGGGGGTAGAGTTATGCTAAAATACGGTGAATGGAAATACAATTGAAGTGCCTCAGGCAACATCGTGATAAGCTACATTTTACAAAAATGACATTTTTTCATCAAACTGTCCTTTAGTACTCTTTCTAGCTAGTTACTTTACTACTTATGTTTTAGAAAAGGATAGTATAATATAGAGAACAATTTTGTTGTTTAGTATGGCATGCTATATGAAGTTTTTTATATAAAAAAATAGCTTTTCTGAAAAATTTAAAAAGAATGGTTTATCGTTATGTTGCTCGAAATCCTTCAATTATACAGTATATAGGAAGTAATCGATGTATGTAACAAGTAGTTTGTACAAAAACCCTTGCTTAAAATATAAATTACAAACATTGAATTTTTCATAAAATTTACAATTCTGAGCGGTTAGTTACATACTGACCGCACAAAATATAACAGCACAAAATTGTATAATAGCGAAATTTCCTCGCATGTATTGAGTATCAGAAGATTTTTTTAGTTACATGTATTAGTAAAATCGTATAAAGATCTACCATTAATGGATAATTGAAGGCTTGTCAAGAATAACTTTGTATGTTACAAAAATTCAATATTGAGATTATTATGGAAAACTGTGTCTCTGGCTAGTGCCGCCAATAGACAAACTCATACTTACCTAAAACATATATTTACGACTTCGAAATTTGTCACTTAGTATGTGACAATCAATGTGTTGCTGAATACTTCTTTTGCCATTCACTCAAAACTATGGATTGTTACATGCAACGTTATTCTGGAAAAACCTTCAATTTGTTGTACTTTAAAAATCGGCTACGACGAGCTAGTCTTCTGCACGTTACATAAAACTTTGTGAAAAGATTAGCTTTACTGCCATACTCACAAAAAAACTCCGCTAAGAAGGGCTTTCCTGCACGTCATGTAAAACTCCGCACGCCAAGGCTGGGCTTGAACTGCAATGCACATGCATTGCATCAGACTGAGTCGATGTGTAATTTGTTAATGTCACGAATATTTGGAACCTAAAAGTCGCGATTGTGATGATTTTTTCATTTTTTTGAAATTTATTAAAATAAATTGTAGAATATGGTGTAAGTTAAAAAAGTTTAAGTACTGCACAGTGGAATTTTCATATTTGTCATTTATGCGTTCCAAAGAAATTATGACTACCGTACTGAATCTGACGAATATAGAATCAACTTTGTGATTCCACTTGTCTCGTTACCCAAGCCTTACTATTAGCACTCCACATCAAATTTATGTTTACTTTTTAATATTTTATGATGATGTTCTTAAAAACAGACTTTTCGTGACGAATAATGCATTTTTTGAACAAATATTGGGACATTATTTTGCCGAAAAAATGTAACGAATATTGGAATTGACAAATATAAGGGCTGACGAATATAGAGCTTTCACTGTATTTATTTTTAACTTTTGTTTTTTTTCATTTGAACTTTATTACACCGTCATAAAGTTCGTACATTTTAAAGTATCGGTTGAGCATTGTTCGTTCGCATAATGAACTTTTTTTAATTAAAATGCAATATAATAGTAAAAGGGTAATGATTAATGGAAATGCATTGAAATGCATTAAAATAAGCGGAAAACACGGAGAATTCTGGGACTTGTTGGATTCATTAACGATGAGCTGACAAGTAAACTTTGTGCGCTTCATTTACGTTGTGCATGTTAAAAGCCAACAGTGGATACGATGATGATGATGATGATGATGATGAGGTTTAAATTTTGAATCAGTGCCTCTAGGGCGCGGCTTTCTGCAAAGCGAATTTCGCTTTTGAACGTTCTAAATATCCAAATATGGAGAACTACGAGGACCTCGCATTTTCCGCGAACCGTTGACTTTTCCGACTGTGTGGATTGCGGTGTTTAATTCATTATCTTGGTCGATTGTGCCGCCAGTTGAAGATGACAAATTAATAAACATGCGTACTTAAATGTATGATGTGTTGCAAATGCAAATAGACTATGCCTGTGTATTGTAAATATTTATTATTGAATGTATTTGAATTTTTTTTTTCAACATGGAAGTAAATATGGTTCTACTATAGATGTCAGAAAATTATATTTGCACTCTGTAGTATTGATATTTCAAAAATAAGATTGTGCCAAATCGATTGTTTTCAAGACACGATGTGTTTATAAAAACTATGGTTTCATTATACTCTTTATATTATTACCTTCACTTGTGACTTTGTGAGTGAGTTGAATGAACTGCGGATTGAACGTGTACTGTCATTTACAAGTGTTTATTGTAATATACTGTATAGTCCAAAGTACCAAAAATTTGCATAAAGTGAGAACTGCATAAATCGAAAACAATTACAGTGTATTTCAATACTGAAATGCAATTTTCATCAATAAAAAATAAGTCGTATAATAAGTCCAATGTAAAATATTTGCACAAATTGTATATCTAAAATTCAGAAATTGACAATATAATTTCTCAAAATTCGCTGTATAGTTCAATGTATCAAAACTCGCATAAAACGAGAACCGCATCAATCGAAAATCGTATGCGGCCAATGTAACAAAACTCGCGTGGATCGAATTAAAAATTGCAGAACTAGAAAATGAAACTTCTCAAAACTCGCATAAATTGAATATCACGTTACTCAAATTTCACATTAATTGAAATTTGCATAAATCGAAATTCGTATAAATCGAAATTTTTAAAAATTGAACATGGGATTACTAACAAAAACAAAAGTTGCATAAATTGAATATCGAATAACTCAAACGTCGCATATTTGCATAAAACAAAACTATATGCAGGGTGAGTCAAAAGTATGGTTCCATGGAAATATTATAAAAGCTATCATAATGAATGACAATATTGAGTTTTAGATATAATAGCATCTTCATAGGGTTGTTTAGAATGGTGGTATTTGCATTGACCTCGCATTGTTACAAACCGGAAATTGCATTGTTACATTGGGAACTATGAGTCGTAGCTACTAAGTCATATTTGGGAAGTTTTAGTCTCCAGCTCATTTATTATACCACTCACACATTGTTTTTTTATTTCATTTATTTTTAGTTTTTTATTTATTTGAATTAAACAGTTCTGATGTAACAATGCGATTTTCGGTTTGTAACAACACGAGGTCAAATATCACCATTGTAAAGGTGATATAATAGCACCTATGAAGGTGCTATTATATCCAAAACTCACAATTTTCGATTTTACAAATTGACTTTTTGTTGTTAGTCAGAAGGTTTATTATAAAGTTATTATACAGTGTCTGAAGTGTTGGTTGCCAAAAATTACACTTCATGTCGAACGATATGGTTGAAAGAACGCACAAAATAATACTGCAAGAGGTTGAATGTGGTTGAAAATTATGAAGAGCAGCAAAAAACGTACAAGGTTTGAAATTGATGGTAGTTGAGGGGGCGAGTAAGAAAAGATTCTATTTTTATTTTTTGGCAAAGGGCTTCACGTTTAGCGATGCAGAAAGGGCCCCTTCTTTTTTTTATTCATACGTATATGTATATAAATTTTTTGGCTCGTAAATTGTAGCACCATTAAAATAATTTAATAGTCTCGCATTGTTGGGTTGTTTGTCGCCTCCCCCGTGAGCTGTTCATTTACCCCCCAACCTGGGAAAATTAATGTGTAATCGTTTTATCGTTTGCCATCACCATCACTTTGAAAAGAAAAAAGTGTGTGTGTGTGTTTGGTAATGAACAAAAAAGTTATGGTCGTGTGAGTGCAAAAAAAAATTCTTGATTCGTTCAAAGAAGTACCTAAAGAAATAGTGCTGAGAGGTTTTTTTTGCTACTTTGCAGATTTTGCTAAACAGCATAAAAGTTAAGACATTTGTTGACGCTGTGCTAAGCAAAGAAGCTATTTAATTTATTTATTGTTACTGAACCTAGAAAATAATAATAAAGAGTTATAAAATGTTTACGTATACGTACATTACATGTATTTTTTAGTAAAACATGCATACATGTAAACTCACGTATATGAATACACACAGTAGGTTACCGTCCATGTATAGAATTTAGTCATTCTGTAGAATGCCTACTTTCTTTTGCCAAAGTATGAAATAACTGTGGTATACTGCTGTTTTGGTTAGTTAACAACATTTTCGCCTAAATTTAGGTTTAGTTTTAACCCTACTCTTAAAGTCTTGTTTAACGTGATTATTCTAACGTTAAATTTCATACATTGCCTACACAAGGCTTGGTATTTTATACATTGTCGGTAACACATACACGCAATGTACATGGATACGTCCACTCACACAAAGACACATACTGTATATCGGACGGTCATATCGACGTGTATAGGTATATTTAATACATTTAATATGTGTTACTGTATAATATTAAATATAGTGGGCAGCTGCAATAACATGGCTCACCTGACAACGGTGAAATGGAAAAGTGATAAAGTCGTGGGCAAACCTGTATGTGTTAATGCATCAGTCTAATAAGTGTTCCCACAACTTTTTCATCGCTTTTACGCTAATACATTGTCAGGTAAGCCATATTTGTCGTGGCTGCCTCTATTCACCTTTCTGTCATACCGTACTTGTTTCTCCCATATCGTCCGTTTTTACCTATCGATTTTCAATCTGCTTCTTGCGTTGGCATTATTTCGTGAATACCTTCGTCTTTCTCAATCATATGTGGGTGTGGGATAAATATTAAAAAAGTTAATAATTACATCAAATGTCACTTCCGGTAACGGCATTGGATAGCCCATGGCCGATATACGTAGCAATAGCTTAATCAGCATTTTCATACCACCAATGGTTCTTGCGATATTTAACTGTGATCAGACTTTTGCTTCACCGTGTATATGTAATATATTTATACAGAGTAATTTAACAATTTGTTTTAAAAAACGTGTCTACTTTATTCGTAAACTCGGTGTTTTAACGAAATGGTTTTTTTGTGGAACATTTCTCATATACATTCAACCAGATTCCTTGGAGAGATTTGTTTCCAAGAAGATTTGCAAAGGCTTCGCTTTTAATTCAAAGACGAGGATCCGTGTTTATTCAAATCAACGTTTTCAATGCGATCCAGGAAAACTTTTTTTTATTCAAGTTTAATTTTATTTTTGTTTTAAAGTTTGCTTTGTTTTTAAGGGTTTCGCAGAAATTTCAGCAATTATTGTTTAAAATTTTTTTAATAACTAGGCTTTAAAATGTACATACTGTACTATACATTGTATACTAACACGTGAAAATTTTCTATTAATTAAAATGTCCATTATTTCATAAAATGCTTATTTAAAATTACATTTTTAATTCGATAGAATTTTCTCAAAATTTTATTTTACGCAACTAATTAGTTGATGTAAACTAGTTAAGTGTAGTTGAATTTACTTTTAATTTAACACATAGACCTTCATAAAGTGTGTAGTAAATCATAAAGCGTAGTGTAAAGTGAAGTATATAAATATATACACACATACATAATATAGAATAAAGAATATTGTAACTAGGCCTATATGCATTTGTAATATATTCATAACCTGATTTTGGCTTAAAATTTAATTCACATCAGTGTTAATGAATAGTTTTTCAAAATTTACGCTTTAACTAGATATTTCACAAAATAACGGATTTCTTACTGTAATTATAAGTTATACCGGTTTTTAGTAATTTTTTTCTGAGGAAAAAAAAAATTTTTATGATGTTCTTGAAACAGTAAAGTTTCGTTGTTTATACTTTAAAAAAAGAGGGGGGAGGGAAGAAACAATTCGTTCTCGTTCATATTTTTTTTCCTTTAAGTCTCTCCGAAAGCAAATTCCAACGCAAAGGTATTTTTAATTGAACCTTTGGTAGGGGGGTGGGGATGGGGGGAGAATGTGTTGGGGGTGAATGCAGCAAATCGTGACTTTAATGGCCCCCAGGGATTTTTGCTTGGCGTCTCCTTTTGCATTTTCCAGCTTTGAAAAGCGCTCGGGGACAAGGCTATGTAATTTGCTTATGATTAAAATGGCTTCCCCTCCGTGGTCATTACTAGGTACACTGCAAACTCTTTTCTTGTTGCTTTACGGTTTTCTAAATGGCGTTAGGGAAAAACGGCGCATGCGCACCAACAACAACAACCATCCACTATTGCTGCTGCTACTGCTACTGCTGTTACTGCTGTGCTCTACGTGAAATCCTTAAACGTTCCTTCTCTTGGTGTTGAAAAGGAGAGAAAAAAACAATTGAGTTGTTTGATGGAGCGTGTATTTAATGCAAGGGAGCAATCTGCGCCCTTATCTACGTGCGCAACGTGAGGTGGTAATAACGGTAGTGATTGTATTAAATCAGGATTATGGGTTGAGGTAACGTATATGTTGTGTAAACACGTATGTAAAGTATTCTATATACTTGTTATATACTGTGTCAATTATGAAGCTCCGACACTTCTTGTTCACTAAATGACAATGCTGGAGTTTTGTGATGGACACCCTGTATTTTAAAAGTATATTATAAGTATATCTGGCACTGATTTGCATGAATGGGTGTTTATTGTGGTATGAAAATGTGTATTAGTATAATTCAAAATGATGAAAAAAGTTTAGACGAGAACAAGTACGCTGAGTGTTTTACTTATGACTGTATGGTGGAATTCTGGCAAGAATTTTACTTTCGCATGATAGCGAAATTACATATAAGGAACTTATTTTTTATACTGCTCATATTAGCTTTACTCGTAGTAGGTTAGTGGGGAGTGAGTGAGTTGTGAGTTTGTGAATAAGCGAACTGAGAATTGAACGTATATTGCCATCTATAGTCGTTTATGCGAATATACAGAATAGTCCAATGTATTAAAACGCATATAACAAGAACCACATAAGTTCTTTTCATAAATCAAAAACCGTGAAAGTCTAATGTAAAAAATTCGCATATATAAATAAATAAATCGAAAATTAAAGAAATCAAAAATAGAATTACTCAAACTCACGTAAATATCGAAATTTACTCAAAGATAGAATAAATTTAAATTTGCATAAATCAAAACTTCGCATATTTTGATCAAAATTCGCATAAATCGAAACATGCAGAAATCAAAAAACGATTTTTTTGCATTATGTATGTACATACAGTATATCTGTATATGACAGTATATAAAGAGTAAGCTTTAATATATTTGTTTTGTATACTACATATGTGTTCATATATTATACTGCCATCTAGTAACGAAAGTGTTTGAATCTATAGTAATAAATTAATTTTAAAATTTATTTAAACGTTCTATTATATTGATATTTTTTCCACATAAAAATTTGATTCATGTGTAATTTTTAAATTTTCAAATTAGTAAGAACTTGAAATAACATTCAACAGCTCGTTGTTGAGAAAGCTCCGCCTGCAACAAACTTCACTGCTTGATACCGTAGCATTGCAGGGAATCGGTTAATCTGTGAATTTTAAAAAATACTGTCACCGGATTGGTTAACTTTACCTTAGCGATCCGTATCTATGAACACTTGTTTTGATTGATTTTAATTACGAACGTGCGTTTGTTTCCACGAAGTGATTAAAAAGCTTAAAATAAGTGATCACCTGAATGAATTATGATCGGGCAATCGATTGTCAATGGAATGATTACAAAGGTTTTTGTCGATGGGTGAAAGCAAAATTTAATTAGACAAGTGCTTTGTTGCTATACAAAATTTTTCCAATAAAATGTTACCACCATACGAAGGGTAATTACCAAGGGTAATATCGAAAAGAATACTTTTTTAATATAATTATCTTTTGGTTAAATACATTAGTTGCAATTATATTTGAACGTGTTGTTAAAATCATATAATGATAATAATAATAATAATGATAATAATTAAATTCTTATAAAAACAAAAAGTCAATTATGGATCTTTGATTTATGTTTAAATAGGGTTTTTAATTAAATAATAAAATATGATAAAATAAAACATTATTGGAAAATTTTGTTGTATAATAAGTATACAAAGTATGTAGTTG
Organism: Cryptops parisi; assembly: GCA_034695005.1. NCBI lineage: Eukaryota > Metazoa > Arthropoda > Chilopoda > Scolopendromorpha > Cryptopidae > Cryptops > Cryptops parisi. The sequence continues at coordinate 22,490 of JAQIWH010000670.1, read as the reverse complement.
GTGCTACATATTTTGAAGTGAATCTAATAAAAAGAGTATAACAAGTACATTACAAATGCTTCTTAAGCGTGATCTTTATATACAGTACTCTTATACAGATATACTATACTGTATGTACACACATAATGCAAAGAATCCATTTTTGATTTTTTGATACAGTATATTCTCATAAAACGACTGTAGATGATAGCATACGTTCAATACGTTCAAACGTTCTTTTGAACGTTTTAACAATAAATAAAATAAATTGTCTCAAACAAATCCCACGTTTATTATCACTATCGTCACACCCCTTTCATCATTTTTGAAATAATTATAATATTAAACACCATGCGAGATTTCTTACTTCCTTTAAATTTGTCTTTCACGACTCCCCTGATCTTACGTGTAAACGCTTTCCATATTCAACTATGGCTAAGTGGAATAAATTACCACTCTACATTCGATAATTGGGAATTTATACCGATTTCACTCATGATAAGGTTTTCAATAATGTTGATAAATTAATTTTTAGGTATATTAATTTATCATAACAAATATGTTATCATAACTTTTTTTGGTAAATTCTTTTGTTCTATTGATTATTTTTTGTTTCAATTTCTGTTAAACAGCAATTTTGTAATTTTTGTTGTGTATTTGGTCCTTACGGACTGTTTAATAAAAATAAAAATAAAAATAATAATTCTCAACTCACTCAAGCCAATTTAAAGAGTATAAAAAGGAGAGTTTTCAAATTATACGTAATGCAATTATTTGGATAGTTAAGTTTGAGTTGCCCCACAAATATAACATTGACATTTTGTAACTCACAAAAGACTTTTGTAGACAATTGTAGACTATGGTAGGAGTGATGCTGGACTCGAGAGTCGATGAATATCGAAACTCGATTGATTTATTTTTATTTCTTTTCCAATATGGAAGACCTCGGTTCCAGTTGCCTACTTTAATGCCAGGTTTGTTTCTTTCGACGCTACATCAATTTCTACTTTGGCTCAGTACATAGTAGATTGTCATTGCACACTACACAGCTATGATTATTTTTCATAGATCTTCTGCTGGAAATTGTAGACAAAATTACTTTTATCGAAATGTAGTATTAATATAAGTTTCTTATTGTTTTTTTGGTTTGTATGGTTAGTTTTGGAATTTTTGTGCCATTTTTTGATACTCGAGTTGGAAACAAAAACAACTTCATTTAAATTGTGTTTTCTGAAGATTTTTATTTGCTTGTTCTACGTAATGAATTTTTTTGGGTTTATTTTTGTGTAGAAAAAATATTTTTTACAAATATAAAATGTTTTAGTACTTTGTAAATACATTTATATAATATATACACTGAAAATTTGTTCAAAAATTACAAAATGTGTGACAAAATGCAGGGTAAGGCAGCTAAGTGGTTACAGACAAATATTGCGAGAACCATTGATGGTATGAAAATTCTTATTGAACTATCGCGATGTATGTTGTTTATGGGCTATCCAGTACAGTTTCCAGAAGAGCCCTTGAAATTTATTTTCAAGGTCACTCAATTATTAACTTTCTTAATATGCATCCCAACCCAATATGTGATTTAGGAAGATGAAGGTATTCTTTATTTTAATTTATTTAAAATTTTACACTCGCATGGCGTAAACAAGTAACAATAGAGTTATACACTAATTACATGAGTATACAATCTTTTCTTGAAATGTTTACATTGAGTTATGCATCTTATGTTCACACACTTAAAAGGAAGTTTCCCAATAGAGGCTGGCAGTTTGTTTTATGTGATTAAACTATTAAATGTAAATCCTTTTTTAATACTATGTGAAATATTTGGAATTTGCAATACTCAGAAATAATGCCAACGCATATAAAAGATCGAAAAGCGATCGATAAAAACGGAAGTAGTGGGCGAAACAGGTTGGATATGACAGGGTCGGGCATCCAACCCCAAAATACCGAAATGTGTTTGAAACGAGCATATTTTCCTCTCATTTTAACCAAGCCTATTTTCACTGTTTAATTTTGTGGTAAAATGCTTAAAAAATGTTTGTGACAAAAGTTCTTAAAATGAAAATAATGTAAAAAACAGAAAGCAAAGATTCTAAAGCCTATTCCACATGTGAAAGTTTTTCAATCAAATTCCGTCGATTTGAACTTTTTGACGTCATTAATTGACGTCATCTTTTTTTTGACGTCATAAATCATTCCAACATTTTTTTGGCATCATGCGCGTTTTCTTGCTTTCGTCAAACAACGAAACACAACAAAAGCACTGAAACGCGCGTGTGTTTGATGTGTAAGATGTGAGTGTATGACGTCAGAAAAACAGTTGGAATCAATAGAATTTGAATGAAAAAGTTTGATGTCTAAAAGCTCCTTAAGATTATTTAGAAAGGATGTGAAGTAATATAAAAAATGTTCATGTTTCGAAATTGAGATTGTTTCGAATTCTGCACGTTTCGAATTTTCACTGTACCGTATAAAAGGTAAATTTTAATCATTTTTTGGTTTTGAAAAAATGACTTACCTTGCATGTTTCATTTTGTTTGTTTCTAAAACAATTTACCCTTTCTGTGTGTTGCATTTATTCTGGCTTTTTCTCATATTATATTCAGTACTCTTAAGGACAAATATAAATAAATAGGGCCCTTTTCAACCGAGTAGCAATACAACAAAAGGGGGGCATTTTTTCGATTCAGTTGCTATTTGCTCATCCATTTGCATTCGCAACTTCGGGGAAAACTAATTGCAACGACCAAAGTCCTACTAAACAAACTATGTTGATAGTTTTATTCGTACGGTGACACGCACACAACAAAAACCAACAACCCAAACAAAACAGCAACAAAAAATAATGAGCGGATTTCTAACTTTTTAGTGTTCCTTGTAGAAACAAATCCCAAGGAGATGCGTGTTTGTTCGGTGTAATTACGAATCTAGTGGAACTAAGAAAAAAATAATAATAAAGTGGAAAAATGGGTGGAAATCGCAAAATCGAACCACTTCGATCATCAACGACGATGACGATGGGGGTTCCCGTATGTGTGTATTTTTTTTGTCGAATTAAGGTCCTCGAATTGAGACACTTCAACCCAAACCTTAGGGACCTCGTAACTCAATGGTGCGTGTGAAGATAGCAGTAGCAAAAAAAGACTGTGGAACCCCCTTTTGTACCTTCTCGCAATTTGGGGGAGAGTGAGATAATATGGATTGAAGAAAAGTCTCTTTCTCTCACTCACCTACTTTACCCTCTTTCTCTGTCACCCACTTTTTTTTCTTAGGGGGGGGGGGGTAATTTTATTTTTTTATTCTTACCCCTCATGTTTTGCTTGGTTCACACTCTAGGCATAAGAGCACTGCTACGGTCGTTAGTTTCTCAATTGAATCCCAAGGCGATCATTTGCAAAAGCTCTGCTTCTACTACTTCTTCCTTTTGCTCTGTTTTTCTTTTTCTTCTTCTTTGTGCCCTACCACCTTGTTGTAATTTGGTGATGCTCTCGTTTCCTGCAAATTGAGCTAAACCACTTTTCTAACATGGGTTTCTTTTTATTTTGTATTATCTAATGTTGCTTTTGTTGTTGAAGCTGTTTGCTGTAAAGGTTTGGATGAGTTTTACAATTTTCCTTTGCGTTGTTTTTATTGTTAGAAAAAAAAATCTGCTCAGAAATGGGTTTTTTTATGGTTATAATTTGTTATATTATCGGTATAATGTAGTTATCCAGATATGTGCGTAACATTTATTTTCGGTGACAGTGACCTGGGTTCGCCTCTCTCTCGTGCCATGTGGATTCAGTTTGGGGTCTGCCACCATGCGTGATTTTCTTGGGGTTCTCCCGTTTTCACCTGCATCATAAAATTCTGTTCCATCACTATCATCCTCACCTCATCATCATTTCTGTATTTCCGATTTTAATAAAGTCCGAGGGCCAAATGACATGAGCTGTAAGGTCAGTCGGTACCCTCGTTAAACTCAAAGTACTTACCTTCGTGTGTAAGAGTCCAGAACCCTTTTTGGTTTAACAACCTCACGTTGTTATCTTGAACCCCTATGTGGTTCACCATCACAACGTGAATGTAAATAAAATCGGGTATAAAAGTGGCTTCAAAATCCAATGTGCATCAGAATGCTTCTGGAATTTGTCAGTTCATAACAGTGAACTACCTTGTGTACTTTTCCAATCCAGGTTGTGTCAAAACAAAAACTAATATTGTGAAGCAACATTAGTTTAAACACGGGGTTTAGTTATAAACTTCACGTGGTTACTATACCAATCACGGAGTTTACTTCTAGTTAGCTGTTTAAATTATTTTAATTTTGATGACGTGTGTGTTTTTTTGCGTCTAGGGTATACGAAAGTCATAAATAAGAAAATAGTTTAATACGAACAATAGTTGTTCAATGCGAACACAACATATAATACAAAATATATTATGTTACTGTAAAGATGTAAGACTATGTGTACACTGTCACGTAGGTTATATTACAATATTGAAATGACGAGTTAAATTGCCAAACTTAAACTGAAATTCAGATTGTGCTCGATTAGGATGAGGAGTAATTTTGCCAAACCTAAATTTGCATAAAACTGAAAAACGTCACCGAGCAATTCCCGCGTGAGGGGCAACATTTGCACCACACGTCGTTGTGAAAAGGGAGCTAATAGTGCGAGTATCTATAGTCACTCGTATAGCACTGAGAAAATTCGTACAATGACGAAATTTTCTCGTTTATGACGAATGACGGGAGGCCATTTTTTGTCGCGTAATGGCGAAATCGCGTGTACGAAATTCGTGTAAACAGAAGATTTCCCGTATCGAGTTCATATCAAGCACAGTAGGTTTATTTACAATTCGAATATAAAATCTAGAAAATTTAATCATGAAAATTAACACACAAAAATTATTCATAGTGAAAATCATTTTAAAAAGTGTTGTTGAAATGATAAATCGTTTCCAAAAATCACCACCAGACGGAATTGTTAATTGCTACTTATTTAGTTTCGATTTTTTTTTTCCATCATTTCAAACCCTTTGATGCCAAATATGAAAATAGATCAAAGCTTGTTTTGTATGAGTAGAGGATTTTCAAATGAGAACAATGTTGATACGCAGAACACCGTATAAATCTGCAACGCTTGTACAAAATCTTAAATTGTTTCACAAACAATTATCCGTCGCGTATTTTGCTTTTGGACGTAAATGGTGCATATACACATTACATATATATAAGTTACATCTACAGAATTGGCAGTGGCAATATGGCAACAAGCACTAAATAGGCAGCAGCTTGTTTTGCAAACTAACTCCATAAAGTCGAGTTAGAAAACTTGGGGTCGGTAATAACTTTATGACGACAAAGTCGCACTAAAAGCGTAACACAACACAACGGAATAAGATGTTTGTCATTATACTACTACTACTACTACTACTACCTGGGCCTCGTCGTTGGTACTGAAGCAAATTTTGTGCCACGCGCTGCCAAGCACCACTCGCACAATAAATCTGGCAACCGATAAAAGAAACATAAACGTATCCAGTTTGGCGTGTGGCGGCGCTAACATGCTTTCCATGCTCATTACGACGGTCCTAAGTGCTAATATCCAGCACCAACCGCAAAAGCTTAAAGATTATCGATCTGCATTTTAAGCGAACGCTCTCTTAAACGACGTCTTCTGCCAACCTTCAGCGAAAGAGAAAGAAGGTGGAAAGTTAAGCGGGAAAAAATAACATTTGGAGCGGACAAAAAAAAAATTGGAGCTGTAGGTATAGAATGGAGAAAGTCTGAATAGAAGAAAGGGTGGGTTGGGGGGGAGAGGAGAAAATAATGGGTGGGTCATAAAATTAATCGGATTCTCGCTCGTCTGGTGTGTTATATACAGTGGTAGGAAAACTCTCTCGTATAAGGGACGCGGACCTTTACTTTATTTTGAACTTTTTCAACTTTTTTTTGTCCTTAGGTGTATGTGTATTTTTATTTCATTTATGTGAGTCGTTAAAAACGAAATGAACGTAATTCTTAGTTATGATCTTGAAATAGTTTGATTTTAAAAAGATATTGCCAAAAGTGTAAAGCTTTACGCGTTTTAGTTTTTGTTGTTGTTGTTTTTTCATGTAAAGAATTTGTGTGTAGTACTGTAGTATAGTTAAATATAAGTATGATATGAATACGATATGTTTTGCTGATATTTATCAATAATACAGTTATCATTATTTGCGATATTTGAGTGTAACTCTTTGTTTGTTTGGTATTTGTTTTTTTTTTTTATCAATAGATTTTCTTTAAAAATATATTAAATAAGCAAGTCATTGCTACCCACAACAATACAACTCAACTACAATATTCAAATAGAAATCAAATACAGTTAGTTAGTTGTTTAGGCTTTAGAGGCGCGCCAACTTAATCAAATACAAGTATACCAGATACAAATTTTATGAAACAGCTAATTTTATCTCTATGTCTCCAAAAATGAATCTTGAATTTATTCCATTTCTTTATTCCATAAAGAAATGGGGTACTTATAACCAGGCCCAGTCTGATGTTGTTATTTGTTTGTACTTAATTATGGGTTCATTGTGCAGGTCAGGTTAGAAAAACAAAACAATATCATATGTTTAAAACGTTTCTTTGTTTTTCCTAACCTAACCTGCGCAATAAGCCCATAATTAAGTACAAGCAAATAGCAACATCAGACTGGGTCTGGCTATAACCGGAAAGCACCAGAAATGGAATGAACTTCCAATTCAAATACTAAAACTTTCCTGTCATTGAAAAATCCAATGCCGAAATTAAATTTCGTTCAATAGATCAACAAATGTATCACTTAGTAAATCAACTTTTTTGACTCTTCTTGGTGTATTAATTCGTGTTTTAGAATAACATGGAATTAGTCTCTAAGAATGTGGAAATATTACATTAGAATAAATGGTAAATAACAGTATTTGAATTTCCGCCGGCTTTAATTCATATGTTACTCTACTAGATGTCGCTGCATTCTCCACAGATAATATTTTTTATCTATACGGGGTAGTAGAGTATTATCTGGTATAAACATAATAATGACGATTCACTTAACCATAAAATGCGTTTGATTAATTGTAATTCACTTTAAATGTTTAAAAAGTGCTAAAAAGTGAGTGTGTAAAATGGGCGATAAACTTTATGACATGTTTAGTGCAGGTTGTATTATTTTATTTTTAGTGAATAGCCCGTCAAAAATGACGGGAGAGTTGTTTTGTGTTTGTTTTCATTACGCAATTCATTTTTAACGCATATTGCTTTGTGACATTTGTTACAGTTATTTATTGTTTTAACCTGTTTCGCAATATTCGTTACAGTTAGAGTATCGATTTCGGTATTTTCACACACGGTGGCGCTTCCTTAGCTGGTGAGGAAGATCGCTCTAGTCTTTTATAATTAGAAATAGCCACTTCTTATTGTACTTATATCAAACTTTAGTTTAAACCCCAGGTTTGGAACACACGATACTTAGTTGGAACGTAACTCTACGGATAACTAGGAATTACTTTAGTATAAGTATTTATTTTTAATTTTATTATTCACTATGCCCGTCAACAATGACGGAAACATTTTAGCTCATGTTGTCTGGCAACAAGAGGTCAATTTAGTGTATTATATTGAGAGTAATAATTGAGCAGCTGCAAGTTTTTGTAGCTGCACCTGCAAAACAAATTTCTGATTTCGGTGTGACAGACATATAAACCAACAAACAAACAAACAAACATACAGAACAAGCAAATTATATTGTTTGAAATGACAACTTACATCTTCATTTATATTACACCTCAATCTAAAGGCGTATTTTGTTTAACGGCGTTTTTTCATCTGACAGCACGTCCAAGATTTAGGTGTTCCGAATAAACGATTTTTTCACTATATACAAAAGAAAGCATTATGTTGTTCCTCGAGTAGGTTCTAGTTCCTATCACTATTCATTTGTTGGTTTCCCCTTTTATTTAAAAAAAAACAACAAAAAACAAAAAAAAACCAACGTTATTCATTACCTTCGGTCGTTTCTCGAGACTTTGAGAGGAATAACCGTCGTTTTTTAAGAGTGGAAAGGAAGCGTAAATGGGGCTTTATCGGGTGCGTGTACAGTATGGGTGCGTATGTATGTGCGTCCATTCATCACCTAGACACGGGAAAGACGCAGTAGTGTGGTGGTAGTAGTAGTAAAAGAGTGTAGTAGTAGTAATAGTAGTGGTGGTGGTGGTAGTAGTAGTAAGGAGTGTGTAGTTGGTTTGACAAGGCAAAAGTGGTTGGCGCGACCTCTCGCATCCTGCTTCTTCGTTCATCAGGCGGAAAAGACTAATTTCGGGCTCGACCATAACTCTGTCTGCACCACGAGTCGTAACTCGGATGAGGGAGGGGAGGAGAGGGGGATGGGGGTGGAGAAATGCTCCGGGTAACGGCGGCCTCCGAAATAAGGAAATATTCCCGCGGGAATGGAGTTTAAGTCCCCTCCGCCACTTTTGGGGGTTCTCCTTTCCTTCACCGTCATTAGGCCTATTTCTTGGAGCGGCAAAAGCGCCACCTACGAGTTTTTTCTTCTTTTTCTTCTTCGTCTTCTGTTCTGCTGCTACGGAACACTACTTTTCTTCGTCTTTTTCTCTCTATACCAATTCTCGTCTTCACTACTACTACCACCATCCCCACCCTTCACCACTACCTTATGGATATTGCTTAGGGAACGGCACATCTGCTAGCAATGGCGCATGCGTTGTCGTCGCAGAACCAACCAGTTTTGGGTGGCGAAGCAGCAAGATGTGAAAAGAACCCATCTTTCTCTTCTCTTCTCTTTACCTTTTTACCTCATTTTTCTTCTTTTATTTTCCTTTACTTTCATTCTCTCTAAAATGGCCCCTCGCAATCTAGACCCGACTTGGCACATAGGACGTAATAGTCAATTTGAGATGAATAGTTCGTTACGACATGGGTAGTGTGCGTGGAAAAGAAACGGGCTACCTAAAGAAAAGGAGGAAGAAGAAGAAGAAGAAGAAGATGGAGGAGAAAAAAGGCCTCCGGCTGCTACTAAGTTGTTTCTCGGTCATGTTGATAGACATTGAACCGCGTTGAACCAGGTTTAGAATGGGATGGGGTTTTCTAAAATGGCCGATTTAGAGCGTGACGCTGCTGGGATTTCGGTTTTTCTTTTGCTATAAAGACGAGATTTTTGGAATGTAATTAATCGTGGTTGGATTTAGCGCGACTTTAAAGGTTCACAAGCAAAATTACCGCGTTGGTTATGTCGAGTTTTGTTTTGTATTTGATACATATTAACCGTAAAATCAATAGTTGTCATTGTTTTTTTTTCATAATTTTAATATTAGCTTCGCTTGTGAGTGAGTTTGTGAGCTAGTTAACTTATCTCTTAAAAATGAATTCAGAATGACAAAACTAAAGGTTATTTTGTCGCATTATGGAAATCTTTATTCAAATTCAGGCTTTGAAGTATTGACTCCGTTTGGCAAACAATGGCTACAGGGATGTTGATGTTTCAAGTTGTCAACAAATGTTAACATACGTTTATTTATTTACAACTCAACTGTTGTTGGTTGGGTAATGCCTTATGCATGTTTAAACTAGAATGCATTATTAAGTTGTTTGGTAGGGTTCCTTAGCTTGTTTTCCTTAGTCGGAATTACACGACATTATTATTCCTCAGTTGTTATACGGTCATTATATAAACAAAGTGCTTAGTATTACAAACCTTACTAGTTTTCGTAAAAAAAATGCCATAACTTTGTTATTTTGGAATAAGTTTTTATTGGCTTATGTAATTTATATGTAGTTATTCTGATATGAAAATTAATCGGAGAAACTTGCGATTTGTTTATTTTTTTAAGACGCCCGTTGTGACTGCAATAATGAACATATTGCTTCATAAAATTTTGCTTCGCATAATAGAGACATTAAATTAAAATAATTGACAGTTAGGAATGTTACTTATTGGTTTTATTAGAAAGATGCTCATTTATTTCAGAAAAATAGTATTTAACTTTTGGATCACTCTGTATAATAAATTAAAAATATAAAATACTCACAGTAATCATATGAGTAAATAAAGCGATGCACTCTGTAGTACACAATATCTTTATAATTTACGTAAATTACATAAATTTTGAATTGTAATCAAGCTACTGTGGAAAATATAAACCATAATTTGGGATTACAATATACTAGACAAATGAAGGCTTGCCCGGAAAAACGTTGTATGTGACAAAAACTCAAAATTAAGATTATTATAAAAAAATGTTTTTTTATACATTGGCCCAGCTAGTGTTGCTATCACCAAGTAGAAAATAACACTACAACTTTGTGTAACTGAGAGTAAAAATATCGCTTTCGTGAAAAACAACGCTGCCTAGAAAACTAACATTTTTTACGATTTACTCAAAACTGTGATTTGTAACATACAACGTTCTTCTGCGCAAGCCTTCAAATATAAACCATAATTTTGGACTGAAATTCTAGCCAAACATGAACCATATTTTGGTACAGAGGGAGTTATTTGTTTTATAATCTGTTTTTTTTTTATAATTATCTACTACAGTAGTTACATTTGAAGGGCGTGGTGTAAAAGGATGTTAACCAAAATTTTGACAATTTCGAGGAAAACGTGTTTAAAGATCTGAACTAGCATTGATGTCCATGGGCTAATTCACATTTCTGGAACTAATATATTTGCACATATTGTTGTTTTGCTCAAAATTGTGCTTTAGGAAGGTAGAATTGCACCTAATGATGCTTTTAAGTCATTCTTGATAAAAATGTTACTTAACTCCCTTTTACACCAAGTCTGTCATCTATTTATTTAGCACCTTGTTAAGTAACCTAGAACCTATTGTGCTATCACTTTGACGTGGGGGAGTGATTTTGTTGCAAATTCGCCAGTGGCTTAGTTCGTTTTCTATTAACCACACTAACCAATATCAGAAGTAGTTGGGAAGTTTTCCATCTCCTGCGGTAGATTTATGGAAGATGTTGAACAGTGATTGGGTCAGAAAGATGGGGCCTTGTTACTCCCAACCGAGTTGGAGGTGTGAAATGGTACGTTGAGCCCAGCAGCGCCAGTATTTTAAAGCCCTTCAAGACTGGCGTCCATTTGTGGCCGACTTTGTTTATGGGCATTCGGTTCTGACGGAGATGAGGTGATTTAAAAGGAAGTTTGGTAAGAAGAAGACGACGACGACGAAGAAGAAGAAAAAGAATGTAGTAAGTAGGAGAAAAGGAGAAAAACGCATCACGATATCGAATCCTTTGGAGAAACAAACGGTAATTTTGGTGGCAAGTGCTGCGTGAAGAAGTTGGAAGAAGAAGAAGAAGTAGACGAAGAAGAAGAAAAAAGTAAGATGGCGTGAGAAAAAAACAGTTACAAGTTGCTGTTGTTGGACGTTAGAGAAAAGCTGACTGATGATTGGAGGAAAAATCTTGATGGACCCCCGAGCAGCCGAAAGCGAATTGTTTTCCACCCCCAAAAGCCGAAGAAAAAGTGAAAACACTCAACGTCTCGTAACGATTGATGGAGTAACTAGAACTAAACGGTGAATCACGATGTTTGAGCTAGGCTTTTGTATGTGTGTGTGAAACAAGGACGGATGTTTGGAATGTTGGAAGCTTTCTTTGATGCCAAGAGATCCTCGTTTTCCAAAAGCGTTGGAAATTGATTCTCAAATACGAAAAATATCGTATATCGAACAAGTTGAGAATGTTATCGCGTCAACTGATCTTTCATCATCCAGTTATTTGGAAGCAATTTTTTTGGAGAGGGTTCTCGTCGTTTTTGAATTAAGAAGCCATTAATCGAAATTCCCATCCGTCGAAACTTTCAGAAATCGAAGATGAGTTAAAAAAATATTCGCATAAATCGAAAATCAGCAATTGCAGTATTTTTTTTATTATACGTTATATTAGCTTCAGTTGTGAGTGAGTTTGTGAGTGGATAATGACCTTGTGAGTGAGCGAGCTGGAAATTGAACGTACACTGTATAGCCATCTACAGTCGTTTATGAGATTATACTTTATAGTCCAATGTATCAAAACGCATAAAACGAGAACCGCATAGGTTCTCGTTTTTGCATAAAGAAAAAACCGCATAACTTCAATGTAAAAAGAAAATCGCATATATAAATAAATAAATCTAAACTTGCATAAATCAAAAAAATGGACTCACTCAAAACCCGCATATCGAATTACTCAACGATCGCATAAATTTAAAATTAGCATAAATCGCAAAAATGGATTCTTTGCATTATGTATGTAAATGCAGTGTATCTCAAAGGTATGTATGGTATGTATACATACCACTCTATACCTTTGAGTGTATCTGTATATGACGGTAGGATACACAAAAAGTATGCTTAAAAAGCATTTTTAATGTACATGTTTGAATTACAAAACCATTATTCGTGATTACGAAGTCAACAATAAACATGGACACCTAAAGTACAGTTTTTTTGGTACCATTGTGTTTGTTTGGTTTTCAATGATTTTGGATGCCTTTTTTTTCGGGGATTAATTACATTTATACAGTATCTTACTACGTCTTAATGTGTGTTTAAAAAGATTAACTTTAAGTCGTATCACATCATCTTTTCGTAGGATGTAAATGAACCAAGTTCAGAATTTTGTATATACAGTATATCACGAATTTCACGGGTTCATTATACTGGTGGTTTACTTTTGTTTCACTTATATCATCAACGTTGTTTTAAAACAAATATTAATATACACTATACGAAAAGTATGTTTCCGCTTAGTTAAAATTTAACTTTAAACAAACCTGGAATTTAAAGCTTGCATTTTCTTAAGCTTAGATTAAAGCTGAGTAAAAACAAACATACTAATCGAAAACATGTCAGCGTAACATATGAACATTAACATATGAACTAAAAACCTTAACGATGATGATGATTAACTGTTTATTTCAGTTAAATTATAAGTGGCATTTTTTTTGTGGAATTGTTATGAGATAATGTGATGCAATTGGTACTTAGACTCGAAACAATCTATTACTTCTCTGAATCATTAAGATAGTCCGGAGACGATGCTTAAAAAACAACCATCCTGTACGTCAACGTAAGTGTTGGGTTATTCAAATGCGTAATTGGTTAGACTAAACCGCGTTTCAAACTGCACTGAGTGAATTGTCATTTCCAGAAATTGTTGCTGGGTAGCTTATATACGCAATTTGAATAGTGTTTGTTGCGTTGATCGAATTTTTCGTAAGAATCTCAGACGATTGTTTTATGCAGCAGCTACACTATTGAATATATATACGCGTTGGTCCCATTGTCTTCTTCTCTTTATATAAGTATATATATCTAGAAGCTTGTTAGCTAAAGGTAACGGCTCTACACTTAACGATAATGATGATGACTGGTCCCCAAGATACATTTCAATTTTGCGATGCAAAAGCGGAAGTGTATCATCACCACCATCACCATCATCATCATTATCTTCCAGCCAAGGCAACAACAACAATTCTAAATCTTTGCCAACCCACCCATTTTCCTTTACCGTCACCATCTTAGTTTAGCAATGCCTATCCATCAACGATGAGGGGGGGAGAGAAAAACCTCGAGGCCATTTGCAATCGTCGAATAGAAGGAGTTGGTCGTGCATCAATGTCTGGCGTGCAGCGAAGCCTCGGTTTCATCTCTCTCCCCCCGAATGAAAGGGACGCTAATGGAAGTCCCTAGCACGTCGTCCAAATACGTACTACTACTACTATGTACTAGGAACTGCTTGCTACTGCTGATGTTGCTTCGGTATTTCCTTCATAAAGGCGCATGCGCACCAGCTTGGAAAGAAACTCCCCACGTCCTTCAAATCACGTTCAGGGCCTGAATTTTAAAGACTTCACAATGCCACCACTGCTATTATCACTGGTGTTACTATTACAGTAGTCGCAGAATTCCAAATTAGACTTGTGAAATGACCAGTATGTTGAACCGGTGATGCGTCAAAGATGATTCATTCGTCATAAATAAGGTGCTACACACTGATGTGTACTATTCTTCACTGCACGTGGATGATGAAATGTTTACTATAGGACGCAATATGATGACGTATCTTGGTATTTCTTTTTCATTTGGAAAGGTTCATCCGTAATGATTTTAAAAGCAATAGAAAGCATATAAAATTTAGATGACATGTGGAAAAATTAAGATTTTGAAATTAGGAAATTGTGAGGAACGGATTTTATAAAATTTTGTTCATAGACGTGAAAAATCGTGCAAGATACTTTGATATTGTAAAACGTTTTATTATTGTTGTTGTACAAAAACGACCATTGTATGATGTAATGATGTTTTATTTAGTTTAATAATGTTTGGAAGACAGTGGATTTATTTTGGTTTTATTTTCTGTGATCGGCAATTTTCTCTTGTTATCACTCAGCGTCAATGTGTTTGACGCTGTATTTGAATATTTCTTTGTCTAATCGTAACATTACACTTATTTAATCATTATTAATTAAATAATTATTATTTAATCATTGATTATCGCTGGAGCATATAATCTGTGTAATAAAATTTTAATTTACCAAATCAACTATTAATGGTTATTCTTGAGTAAGTTTAAATTTCTCCTAAAGTCAGTAATGCCATTTCAAATCCTCCGCTTGAAACCAATAACGTCACTTTGACGTCATTGGTTACGGCATTATGATATTGACCTATGATTCGTCAAAAAGATTTTTTGCGGGTGATTTAAAATTTAAATAGGGTTTTATTCGTTACTTACGAATTTTAGATTTTTGTTGCTGTTATACATAAATATTTTACGTACGTTCAGCTTACAACGTTACTTAATTTTTAATTTTTGGTCTTCATCGGAACAAAAAACAAATTTTTCAGCATGCATTATTTACAAACGTATAATCCTTTAAAGACGAACTGCTAGGGAATTGGAAACTTACATATTAAAAAACGAAATCAATATTAAAAGAAATTTTTTTATCTATTTTACTATAAAAAGGGAACCATGTCATAATTTAAAGTTAACCGATGGGTCATGTTATTTTTTATTCGTGCTAAGCGGATTTTACTGTACATTGAAGGGTAACGAAGAATCAATCTACTTACATATTCATCTGATTTCTTTTTACCTTTTTGGTTAAAGAAAAAAAACTTTTTTTGTGATTGTCATGTCTATCTAATCTTCTCATGTTCAATTTTCTAGTTAAATTTCTTTTTCAAGTCCATTGTTGCTTGGTTCAGCGAATGTTGAAGGATGGGTCCCTAACGCCATTCCATTCCTTCTATACTACCGCGTGCTTCAATCAAAAACACACATACCAAAAAAAAAGACGACAATAGTACCCCCCCAAAAAAAATAATAGTGCATCCCAACGACATTGTCACCGCGGCTCGAGACCAAAGAACTCTATTACGTTAAACAATATGCTCGAAATTATTGCGTTATTACGTCCGACGTTGGCGTTTTTTTCTACTTTACTTCTACCCCCCCCCCCCCTTTTCCCACAACTAACACACACACACTTCTTTCCCCATCTTCGAAAATAATTGAATTTTTTGGGGGGCCTTGTGCATATGGCGGGTAAGATGGGGGTAGTGGCGTCTCCTACCCACAATGCAATTCGCAAAAGATTGGGATGATTTCCCGTCATCACGCGTGCTCGACGAGATGAGACTTGGGGACGACTGTTGGCACACGTATGGACCCAATGATTGCGTTGCTATAGCGACCCCTTAAAGATGGCCTTCAGGGACGTCAAAGGATTCTTTCTTCTTCTTTTATTTTTATTTTAAAGTCTGTCATTTTTTTTCATTACTCACTTTTTTTTATTAGTATTATTATTAGAATCGTTTTTTTTAAAGGAATGTCGAATTCTTATTTTTTTGTTCGAAAAAAAATTTTTTTTTGAAGGTGGTGTTATTAAATTTTAATATTAATATTATTCATATCCCTTGTAGTATTTATACAGTTCAATCCTGTCGGTACCAAAACTTGATTAACGTTTTATAACCATTGTTTAATGTTATCAGCCAGCTATTGTTATCAAAAAGCACTTATCCCAAAGTGATCACAATAACCGGATTCCACTGTATACATTATTTAATTTATGATGAAATGTTAATAGGACTAGTTTAACTATACACGTATATGGTTTATTATCAGTGTCGTGTGATTATTTTGATTTTGAAAAGAATGATAATTCATGAAATGTAGAGAATGTGTTTTTATTTATGCGATCTTTTATATGCAATTTTACTAATATATGCGATAAGAAAACTTCTCTCAAATGATCGTTATATGCGAAACAAATTCGCTGTTATGCGATTTTTGAGATTGTTGCTGGCCTATTTTTATGAAAATGTAAATGAAGAACAAAAACAAGTAAATTAAAAATGCTTTATGATATAAGGATACGCTTCATATATAGTTTCACTTTATTGGAATTTAGATTTATGCGATCTTTGGGTTATTCTATATTCGATTACAGCGAGTTTTTAGTGATTCCATTTTTAAGTTCTGCAATTTTTATTTTATTTGTGCCATTTTGGTTACATTGAACTATACAGTATATTATCATAAACGTCTTTAGATGCCATTCAGTTCCTCTCACTCACTCACAAACTCACAAAATCATTCATAAGTGAAGCTAATATAAAGATGCTAATAAAAAAAATTCTTCTCATTTTAGCGAAACAGCCAATTCACATAACATCGATGATTTCATGTACATTCGGAGTTTGTTAAACCATAGTGAACTAACTTTTTTCAGTTTATTTTAGTTAATGCATGAAATGAAGTCAATGAGTCATGATCTAGGCATAAACTAAGAATTATATCACTGGACCGACTAGAAAGAGTTAAACGGCATTATTAACCAATCAGAATAGCTAAACTAATGTAAAATTATCATTTCTCGCAATTTCAACTTTTTTGACTTAGTTCCCTATGGTATAAGACGATCCATTCCACAAATTGTCACATTAAGAATCAAGTAAATCACACAACACTGGAATCCCACAATCATTAATCCATAGTATGTGTATTAATGAGACTAGTATTATTGTTTTTTGTTATTATATACGGTATAACTTTTCAATACTATGTTACACTCAGCAATAACAGTAATCGTAACGTGATAAACCATAGCTGGTTGTTTAATTAGTCGTAGCTACTTTTTTCTCATTTGTCATAAACTTTTGTTGGAAACGTTACTGGCCTATTGGGTTGACGACAAAAGACGATGATGGTCTGTCTGGTCTTTTTCTTGATGGTACAATAGTTGAGGTGAAGGTAATAGCAATAGTCGATGGCGTTATGACGTCCACGAGTCTTTCAATTTCTTTTGGCTGAACGATGGATGGGCTAAGGGGAAAAAATGGGAGTTTGAGAAAATAGGCTGAAGGGGAAAAAATGGGGTTAAGAAAATGACGTGTAAAGAGAAGAAAATCAAGTTGAGCTTAAACGATGGAATGAGTTGGAATTTTTTTCTTATTTTCGATGAAGCGAGGTAAAAAATGAGGATAGAACTTTTTTTTTAATATGTGTTTTTTTTTTCATGCTTTAAAGTGAGCAAGATTAAGGTTTAGTTTATTTAAAGATAAGATATTTTTTAACAAAAAGTTCAAAGTTGCAATTTAAATTGGATTTTTGTAAAAAAAAGTAAATACTGAAGAAATTGAAGAGCCTGATGTAAAAGGGTGTTAAGTAACATTTTTGTCAAAAATGACCTAGAAGCATTTTCGAATGTGTTACATGCAATTATTCTACCTTCCTAACGCGTGAATTTGAAACAAAAAAACGATATGTGCAAAGACATTAGTGCAAGAAGTGCGAAATAGCCCATAGACAGTGAGAAAAGTTCAGATCTTTAAACGCGTTTTTCTGCGAATTTGTAAAACTGATACTTAACACTTTTTTACATTAGGCCCTTCATTTATTGTTTTCATTCGATTCTGTGTTTCCAGTATATTGATGTTTGTAGTGAGTAAATTTTGTATCTCGACTAGAGCGGGATCTCTGGTTGTATTTTAATGTAAATTGATGTGTGTGTAAAACCATACAATCCGTTACTGTCACTTTGATTATTACATAGCTACTGATCTATATCAACCCATCATGTTAGTCAAAAGTAATTCCCAGATCACTCAATTTCATTCAATTTCTTTAATATCGATTCCGACAAATTTACAATAAAAATGGGATTAGATAGATATTTCAAAATGGCAATATCCGTTTAACCTCGAGTTTGTACATAGGTAAGCCTTCACACAGAAAAAGAAATACTTGTTTTATGATGGAAAAGTGTTAGTTTTCTTTTTTTGTGTGTGTCTTAAGTCGAGAAAAAAATGTTTTTTCCTGTCTGTTTGTTTATTTCCTATCGAGAGGACAATGCAATTTGAGAAGGGAGAAATCCGCGGGAGGCGAAGTTGAGGTGGCTCAAGAGTCATAAACAGAAAACGTTATTGGAAAACTTATAGCACATTTTGCCGTCTGTTTCCATCTATAGTGATACGGAAGTAATCCGTTTTATCTCTCTGCACGAACCCTTAGCTTACGACAGAAAAAAATATATATATATAACCAAAATCAACTCTATTTTCTCCCCTCCGCTTCCGAAATAGCGTTATTGTTTCAGCTACGAACGTTGGAGGCAACGCAACCGATATCTTGATTCATCTGGGAAACGAAAAGGAAAGATAAAAAAACCGAGAAACTAACGGGGGGATGTAGAAAACCAGTTTGAAATGTTGGTTCTGTCGTCATGTCTGTAACGCATGATTAGCGTTGCTTTAAATCGGAGCGTACTGAATCGCGTTGGTTTGAACAATAGTCACGAGCAGACTCACGTGATCACGTGTCAGTTTGGTTATTCGATTTCAACAATAAACACGCGCGTGTAAAACCCGTGCTACGCATGATGAACCCTTGATGTTCGCCAGTTCGTAATTTAACTGTACTTAGTGTTTTGCTGAAAAGCCTGACAAAGCTGTAGCAATGCGTTGTGTCATGCTGGAAAGTCTGACAAAGTTGTAGCGATGCGCTGTGTGGTGCTGAAAAGACTGACATAGCTGCTACTTCTTATTCCAATTGAAATTACGATATCAAATTATCAATACAATTGAAGGACTTTGGGAAATATAATGATAAGTCACATTGTTTTTACAAATTGTTTAGGAGAGCCGTTTTGTTTTCTGGTGAGAAACTCCATGGTGTACCATACTGAGAAACTAGGCGATTCTTTATTTTATGGTGTCATTTTGTAAAAAAATCAGGAAGTGGTAAATTAACAAGCTAGAAGCAGTACTGAGGAACAGTTTGATGTGAAAAATGTCATTTTTTGTAAAAAAATAAATGTGGCTTATCATTATATTATCACTCTGGACCCTTCAATTAATCCAAACTCCAGAAATATTTATTGACACATACATACAGCAGTGGTTTCCAAACCTTTTTGAACGCGCACCCCTATATTAGTAGGTCTAACGCCACGCACCACCTGATATATGTAACAATAGTTTACAAGTGATTCGAGTTTATAACAAATCTCCGTAACAAGAGTTTATAACAAATAAACTCTTTGTAACAAGAGTTTATAATAAATATTCCATTCTTGCCCACCCCACTTTGGAGACCATTGACATAAAGTATATCAAAATATACTGGTTCACTGATAGTCAGTTAAATTTGGTAACCAGTTAGACCTGGTAACTAGTAAAACCAGGTAACCAGTAAAGTCCATCCGACTGATTTTAAGGTTGGTTTCAGCTCACAAATTAAATTCGTATCCGAATTTCCATGCGAATTCATCCTAAGGCTGTGTGGTCACTGATCACATGATCACACTGCCTTCTGATTTGACGAGTGATGATTTTGGACGGAAATTCGTAACGTGCCCATTTATGGTTATGTTAACTGATATTTTTTGTATAAAACGAGTAATACCTGTTTTTCAACACCTCAAATTTATTCATTTTTTAAAATAATTAGTTTTTTTCAAGATTTAATCGATTTTGTTTCAAAGGATCTCATTTTGTTGTCGCTTTTATTGTTTTTTTTTTCGATAAAAGTTTAGAAAATTAACACTTTTTATTATTATTATTATTGTTATTATATTTTTTTCCAGTTTCATAGTCGATATATAAAAAAAAATTTTCGATCTAAGTAATGGTCGGTTGCTCATTTACTTTCTCGCCGAGCAATCGGCACCAGCGACCAAGCTCATTTATCATCGACGGATTGTCAGATAGCGTTCAACATGGCGACCCATCAAACGCACCCACACTAGCTCAACAACAAAACCCTTACTTTATATCGATGATGACGACGACACCTTAGACGTGTATCAGTTTCACTTCTTATAGTTATATATTTCTACGCTTTTTTTTGGTCGATTATCTTAGTGGTTTGAATATGAGCATATAAAAAGTATATTGCAAAATGATGGCGATAAAGAAGACTTAAGAGGGAGGGTAGGGGTTTTTGGTAATATTTTGCGTAAGTGTGAGGGGTGAAAAAAAGCGTTGGTCACGGGTCAGCTTGGGTTTGGAACCTTGACGAATGAGGTATCGTGACAAGCCGAAGGTGCTTATGGGACGACGTTGGTGGAATGGTCATGAGATGTGGGTCCTTTACTACTAACACGAGCGTCATTTTTCACGCTCTCGCTTTCGGTAATTTTTTTCTTCTCTTTTTTTAAGAGGGGTTTATTCTTTTCCTCTTGTTCTCGAAACGATAAGCTACGTTAAGGATGTTCTTTATAACACAAATAAAATTTAGTCTAACTTATGTTAAGTTTGTAACATTTTTGTTTTGTGTATTTTGCACAGCTTAAACCATGTAAGTTTCACTGTTTATATGTCTTATTCTCACATTACGGCATGCTTTTATTTAAAAAAAATTGTAAAATTGCTAGTATTAAAACGATGAAGGGGCAAAAATATCGCACGTCATAAGGAAATATAAAAATATTATAGATATTAATCTGCCATTGTTATATTAACTACCGATTTATTTGGCAATAATGTTTTTTATTTTCAAAATTTTTATGATAAGGATATTATAATTGGAATTGTAAATAACAGTAACTTGTCAATTAATATTGTTGATAATTATTCTTAAATAAATGTATGAATTATTTTATATTTTAACGCTTAACTTTGTTTATTGTCTATCACATGTTAAAACAAAAATATACAACTACGAATTGAACAGTAACACCTTTTAAAAAAAGTTTTTAAAACACGTCCAATGTAAAAAAATCGGATATATAAATGAATAAATCGAAAATTTCTTTTTTAAAATTCCAATGTAAAAAAATCGCATCAATAAATCGAAAATTTCAGAAATCAAAAATGGAATTACTCAAAACACGCATAAATTGAATATCGAAATTACTAAGAGGTCGTTTATAAGTTTCAATTAAAATAAAATAAATTCGCATGAACTGAATTTCGATCAAGTCGATAAATGATCATTGATGCAGTCATTTCAAAACTTGTCTACAAAAGCATATATTACATGGAATGCAATAACCTATGTAAGACCCAGTTGATTTATCTCGTTTGAAATGTATAATTTTAAAATAAAATAAAAATAAAAATGCAAAAATCAAAAATGGATATTTTGTATTATGTATTTATATACAGTAAATCTGTATATGACATTAGGCTATATAAAGAGTATGCTGAAAAAACATTCTTAATGTACTTATTTATATACAGTATATTAGAATTTCATGTACTGTATATACAGGTGGTAATTGGTTAGATCGACATCATTGTTAACTAGCAATATAAGAAGTATGTTTATTATTTTTTTGCAACCAAGGCGCGTAAGACGAAGCAAGCCAAGTAGACGGATGATAATGGTTGGCGAGGCTATCAGGAAAAAGAAAGTGTAGTAGTGAGGAAAGTTAAAGAGTGAAACTATGGCAACAACTGGTTGGGATTTCTTATCGCTCGCTGCCGGGCCTCCTCTTCTGCTCTTTTCTCACTCTTTTATTTTTATTTTTCCTTTTTCTCTTTTCCTTTTCCATCTTTCTCCTTCCTCCTTTTCTCTTTTTCCTCTCTCACTCGGTTGCTTCGTTTGAGGATGATTTCGAGGAGAAAAACGGATGGTTGGTTAGGACTGTCTCTTCGTCTACTACTACTTACTTCTACCACTGCTACTAGTCCGTACTTTTTTTATGGAGTGCTGCTCTTCGGCGATGACCTCTTCCTCTAAACCCTTTCATTCTTCCTCCAACGCCTCCTCAAATGGCTTTCCTTATTTCGTTTTTCTTTTTCATCATTGTGTGACCTAAACTCGTCGTGCGACGAAGGATTAGCGGAACCTATTCACTACTAGATCTATGTAGCTGTGCTCTAAGCCGCTCACCTGTTCCGGTGTTGAAATTCTGTCATTTCTCTGTAACTACGAGGTATATTCAGTATTTATATGGAATGGAAAATAGGATCATGGGAGGATTTTTGAAATGAAAAAGATTATAGTTTATAGTGTGCTTGTG
>JAQIWH010000669.1:0-43105 GCA_034695005.1 Cryptops parisi | reverse complement strand
TGACGTTAAATCTCACAATGTGGCGCTGATATCACACAAATACGGTGCTGCCCTCTGAATAGGGCTCGTTGCCTATTGATGAATATTTTAACTGTTACTTCATTTATCTTTACAAAACTTAATTTTGTAAAATACAAAAACATAAATAATTGAAGGTTTGCCCAGAATAACGTATGTTACACAACTTCAATATTGAGATTGCTATGGAAAAACGTACCTCATATATGGGCCTACCTAGTGCCACCAATAGACAAACTCATACTTACTTAAAACATACATATTATATCACTTGAAAATTGGTCACCTGATATGTGACAATGAATGTGTTGCTGAATACTTTTCTTTGTCATTTACTCAAAACTATGAATTGTTACACGCAACGTTATTCCAGACAAGCCTTCAATTAACAAGTTACAGAAAAAAACTTCGTTTCTTAGCATAACATTTTAACCAGGTTTCATACTGTGCGTTTCTTTTTAAACCGAATTTTAAAAGAGGAAAAAGATAATTTTGTCGAATTGTGTTAAGTGTGTATTCCAACGAATTCACAACAATGAACGATTGTTTGGATAAACTGTACGCTATATAAACTATATAATATATAGTTTATGCATCATTCAGTATATTATACATTATATATGTATAATAGGTATGTTCATTTATAACAATGCTTCTATTCAATTCAGTGATTGTTAGCATCTCAGCAACACTCTACGAGAAAAAAAACACTCCTCCTTCCTGTAACATCTTCGACATTTTCGATGTGGTTCCGTCAAAATTTAATAGAATACAATGTCACGCGGGCTGTATATACGTTTCAAATTTCAGCTTTCTGTGATATCGGGAAGTGCGTCAAAATAGACCGCAAAGAGGTCCATTCTCACAAACAAAGATCCAACGAATAAGTCAAGTTAAACAAAAGATTATCAAAAATACAAATACAAATTGCAAACGTGGAAAACGTGTTGATGCTACATATTTATAAAAACATTTTTTAAAGTTGAGATTATCATTTTTAAAGTTGAGGTTATTTAACCATGTTCACACTGGTTTTTTCTTCTTTGTTTTGTTTGTTTCACAAAAAACAAAAAAATAAATCTTGAATCATGCATGTTGCAAACTTCTTTCGTTTTTGCCGACAAAACAAGGTGTTGATGAACAAAAGTCTCATGTTTCTTGCACAATTGTGCCTTAGAGCAACAAACTAGAGTTTTCTCCCCTAAGAACCACTTCCGAAAATGGAATCACTTTTTTTTTGCACCCACTTGAATCTTATTTTTTCCTTCTTAACTCTTTGAACACGTCTCCAGAGGAAGTACCAAACACTTCTCTTCCTTCTTCACTTTTTTATACCCATTTTTCTATATACATATATATTTTTTCAAAGAAAAAAGATAGGTAGTATGAGCATAATCGCATAAGCCAACCAAGGTGGGAATATCGTCTTCCTCTAATGATTCGCGAATGCGCTAATAAACAAAGTCGTTTACTTTGATGCAAACTACACGACTGGCAAGAACAATTTTCCACTTTCTTTGCAAAGTTTGTGTTTTTTATTTTTTAAGAAAAAGCAAAAAACTTGGGTCGTTCATTCTTATTCTATAGTCTCTCCTTTACTTAAGTGACAATTGAAGAGATTTGTTCTCATTTTTCTTTTGGTAAATATATAGTAAGGTAAAATGAAGTTAGGGAAAACGCAAAACTGGTTTTTGGCGGCATCCAGACGTTGCTTGGTTTTGTTTGAAACAAAGATTGCAAGTTGAATGTGGTTCCCTCAAGCGAAAATGGTTTTCACTGTGGTTTTGTCTGTTTTTTTTTAACTTCTTTGTGTGTAGTTTTTCATATTTTTGCGTTGTTATTGTTCTTTCTACGTTTTTTTCTTCTCTAGACAGTGTTCTGGGAGGAAAATTCTTTTGTTGTGGTTTCAGTTAATTTTCATTTTTTTGTTATTTTTGTACCAATGAAAATGTATGGTTGAAATGACTACTATTGGATGAAGAAAATTTGTCAAGTAGATATTGTACCAATGTTGAAGGATTTTTTATTTATTTTCTATAATCTACACATCTACACAATTGGAAAATATTTGTGCATGTATTCGTCAGTTTTATATACGCTTAAACGAAACACTGACGATACAAAATTATTCTACAAACGTTCTGCTGCAAATTTCTAAGTAAACAATTATTTTCAACTGTCAACGTCGTCGTTGCAGTTCCTAGTTATGGACATTTGAAGTCCAACGTTTTGTTATTGAGTGGTAATGTGGATGGTTATTACACGATGAAAGTATCATAGTAACTACTTAGCAACAAACAACGTTATGCTACGATGTTTCGAATCCATCGTTATGAACATCCAGCAAAAACTTTGATATTGTTTCAACAATAGCACGTTTGCGCGGTTTCAAGACAGATTAAAAAATGCTCGTGTGAAGCATGAGCTTTACGACTTGCATTCTAACTGATGAGTTTTTCCATAAACTTCAACATTTAATTTTGAAAAATGAATGCCCGTTATTTGACAATTACGCATAAATGAGTGTCGGATAACCGAGTGTGTACTTTGATCATTTGTATTTTCGTTGTTGATCTATTTAAAATTAGATTTAAGTAATTGAAGTGTTTCAACTGTTGCGATACTCTTTTATAACGGATAGTTCTAGTGTATAACTAATTTAAGCTAATATTTAATAATAGTTTAACTATTATATTAAACTGCAATTGTATCTGTTCATTTCAATCTTTAATTAGTCAGTACACACAATCGATCCCATGGTTACACGCATTTGACTATAGATTTAGGTGTACTTTTGTAACTATTCAAAATGTGATAATTTTAATTTAATATGGTTATGGTTTATTAACTAGCTAGTTTATGTTCATTAACCTTTAATGCTTGAGTGGTTAGGGATCAAAGCTATATGAGATTGATGATTAATTTAAACGTAAATGATGACAACTGAAAACAATTGTCAGTAAACGAATTATTAATTTACGTTGATATTAACTGTTTATTAACTATGTAGTGTATTTAGTAAAGTTATTTCGGTTTTTTTGTTAATGTATAAACAGTAAGCTATTTGTTTTCTAAACCCATTAATGTAAGCTGATAACAATTCACATTTAGAAGAAAAAAATTTTTTCGAGTTTTTTGTTTTTATTTTTTCAAGGAAAAGAATTCTTGGGTTTTGCATTGCGAAAGTAAACATAAGGGTAAAAAAATGTTGGGGGTTAAATTTAGTAGCGAACACCATCCATCGCTATCTTCTCTAAACACCATCTAATTTACGACTTAGGCAATACTTTAACGTAGCGAATTAAAAGGAAAAGAATAAATTGCATTCACTGAACAAGCGGAAAAAATAAAGACTTGGGGGAGGAATGTAAAAAAATAGTTGAGCGAAAAAGAATGGTGTTAGAAGAAGAAGAAGAAGAAATAATCGCGATTTCCGAAGAGTAAAATTACAGGTGGTATCCGGTTTAAGTGCGATAACAGTTCATTTCCTCGAGTTTCAGGAAGTTTGAAAATTTTTCCATTACTCCTTTTTTTGTATTGAGATTCGGTTAGTAATCTTAAAGGTAAGGTTCTTAAAAGAGCAGGCAATGTTTCAAAGAAACACTGTCTTAAATAATAGGCAATGTCGAACTGTATGTTGGAAGTGTTTTAAATGTAGGCCCTGTTTTAAAGCAATGTATAAAAGTCAATGGGGATAAAATATTGAGGAAGGGAATGTTTTCAAGGGTAGGTAATGATTTAAGAAAAGTGAATGTCTGAAAAAGCAGGAATTGATAAAATGTAGGCAGTTTCTTAATGGGTAAGGTCTAAAGCGCAATGGAAGCCAAAGTTAGAGTTGATAACAAATTACTAGAAAAAAAAAACTTGACAACTTTTAAACGTGACGTGATTTAACTAAATTTTAAAAGTAGTTGAAACAAACATGTGGAATAACAGTTTCGTTTTGTGTTCAGTGTTTATGCCGATAAACTATGCGCAGTTAACTATATCAGAGCGACTGGTTTAACATTGGCAACAAGGACTGGTTACTCAGATGAACGTATTAAACTATTCATAACATGTATATATCTACAGTACAGTATATATAAATATAAGTCGTTTTATTTACAATGGTGTAATTTGGCTGTAAAAAATCTGTGTCTTTGGCTGTGCTGAATAGGTAGCATTTTATTCAGCAACACTCTATGACAAAAAACTTACAAAACTGACAAAAAAAACCTGTTTTTAGTTTGTTTGAAGATTAGCCTGGGCCCATAACCTGTTTTGGTTAGTGGATATGTATAGTATAGATGTTCATATGATAAGCATACTTGTTAGTTTTCTGTCAACTTGTATATTGCGTCATTCATGATTACAATTGAAAAGTGGTGATTTAATATAGTAGCATGAGACGTTGATAAAGCTAGAGATCACAACAAAATTCACTTGCACGTGTCAATTTCATCAAAATGACACGACATAGATCCGTCAAAATTTAATGGAATAAAATGTTCCACCGGCTATGTTTGTGTTCAAAATTTCAGTTTAGTAGGTCATCGGAAACCTACCAAAAACGAGCTCAGAGTGGTCCAAGCGTGACAACTCCCAAGTGATGAAGATAAATGAAAGGTCGTAAGAAATGAAAATTAGGACCGTCATGAATGATGTTATATAAAAGTGGTTTTTAAAAATTGTTTTACATTTGTTTTGATTTTACGCATCGCCGTTGATATGTTTGTGTGGTTTAGCGAGTAATAGGATATGAAAGAAGAGGAGACAATGTTTTAAAAATTGATTGGGATCGTTCTGGTCATTGGTGGCAAACCCATCGGAAGGCAGGAAAATGGCAAATTTTTGACACGTTAGGATAAAGGAAAAGAAGGGGGGGGGTACGAGAGGGCGACGTGTGTTGGTTGGTGGCGTGAGGCTCGTATGCCACGAGATGACATTTGCATCGGTTCGGGGAGGTGTCTTTCATATCGGCTCGATTGCGGTCGCGTGCATTCCCTGGCCAATAGCAAATTGGGTGGCGAATGCCATCTGCTCCAAAATCCATTCTACAAAAGCCTCAGAAATTGCTTCAACGTCAAGGTCGAGCCTGGCATTTTCGAGTTTTAAGGATGATGACCACTCATCGACATGTTGAATGCCCGCTAATGGGTGGACGAAGTATACATCGTTGTTGACACTGGAATGGTGTACATTTGCTTCGTGTTACAATGATATCGAAATGATGATGGTGATGATGGCTTAACCTTAATTTTGGACGAAATTTAATTTTTGTTTCTTTTTTGTTAGAATTTTGGTTTGGTTACATAAATTCCTACAATGAATGGGATTACGATTTTTCTCGCTAGATGACTACTCGTTTATCTGTCATTTAATGGAAAAACACTCAACTGTTGTAAAGAATTATATCAACTCGATTTGTAACCGAAGCTACAGTTTTGTACATGCATGGTACAACAGCGCGTTGCTACAACTGTTAGACACTTTCAAACTTAAAAGTTGGAAAGTGTTTTCCAGCACAACACAGCACATGCTATGGCTAGATATCCTCAGTTTATGCGACGGTTACGTTTCGCGTAAATCTAAAATCTAATATATCTAAATTCTTATGAAACGATGAAATTTTAACGTTCATTTATTTATAGATCACCACACAAAATCACATAATTTGCGAAATTTTCTCACTCATAACGAACATCAAGGAGAATTTATTTTTTCGCATATTAGTGAAATCACGTACTTCGAAGAAACTTCGCGTAAATCGTTCTTGTATACTTAAAAATTTTATATGATGGAATGAATTTTCATTCATATGAACGATTCCGTCCTGTTCTATCATCTTAAAGGTATATTATTTTCAGTGTATCCTCGCTGCATGTCCACAATAGTTGTTGGGTTGGAAACATGGATTATTTTTACATTGTACTTGAAGAAGAAGAAAAAAGAGAAAACTCTTTTGCAAAATGGCCAGTCGATTCTTTTTTATTCTTCCCCCTTCACCTAATATCTTTCACCTTTTCCCTCATCCATTCTAAGCAATCGTTCCCTTTGGCTATTCGAGGGGTTTCTCAACGTATTCTGACCGTCTTCTTCATTCTGTATATTGAAAGGCAAAGGAAGGAGGGGTTTTTGCACCCATGCAATTGAAATGGTCGTCCACTTGGATGTGTTAGTATGCGGACACACGGAGCGCCACCTTGCCTTCGCATTCGAATTGCGAACAAGAAACGATAGAAGAAAAAACGAAATGAAAGGGGGCAGGCTAAAAAAGACCAAATGCAGCAGCGGTGTAAGAAACATCAGGAAACTTGGAGTTGCGAAACTCCCATACCCCTCCCCCCTCCTGTTTTTTTTTTGCTTTGAGAGCTGTATAATGTCGAGAGATGTCTCGTCCCATAGTTAAGGATCGTCTATTTGTAGGGTTTTCGAATAATAGGAGTTGATCGATTTACCCGTCGCTTAAAGGTGGACATTAAGTCTACTTACTGCATAGTGTGAAATAAGTCACCTGTCCAACTGATGTCATACATATTGCGATTTTTAGTGATTACAAGTTAATGGAATTTTATGACACCTGATTTAGATGTGGTTTGGATTTTTCAGTATCTACTTTTCATAGGTTTTTATTAAATATTTATTTTTCTTTTATTTAAATATTGATTTAGGTATTTATTTATTATTATTTTGACATTAAAAGTAGATCCGTACTGCAGCATGGGGACATGAAATAGGAGTTCTGATATGGTAATACAGACTTTAGGTTCAAGTGAAAACAACCAGTGAAAAGTGAAACTGACCAACTCACTTCATCTAGTGGCAAATAGTACAACGTGTTGAGGGCGTTCTTTACTGTTACATACATACCCACACCTACACACAGACTTGGTATATTTTTATTAAGATTTTGTTTGTCCAAAACAAGTTTTAATGGTAGATACAATATATTGTACAGTACTAGTGACAAGTCTTGCAATGGTTAGGTACAGTATGTTTCTTTATTTGTCGTTAACTCGTTGGTATGCACGGTGACAAATATCTATTTTATATACAGTACATATACATCTAGACATATGCATCATTTTCACTAACTTGTCACTGACAAAAAAAAGTTGACAGAAATGAAATAAATATTTATACCTTCACTAGCGAAATAAAAGCCATCTTCGATAGGATGAGCTTTTGCATCTCCCTGATGAAAACTTGGTATCGATGGCAATCTTCCGTATTTTTTTTATTTATTTCTCTTTCATACGCTGTAAAAGATATTCCAACATATACGAGGAGGAACCGATCCAGATGGGAATTGATTCAATTCATGAAATGATATATTGATATTTCTTTTTCGTGGCTGTTTTTTTTTTCTTTTTTTTTTGTAGAAGTTGTCTCTCTTGTTGGGTTTTATTTTTGATATATGGAAAACAGTCAATGTTGAACTGCGTTTGCATTTCACATCTAAAGCTAGGCCAGTTTGACTAAAAAATGCTAATTTATTATTATCATGATTATTAAACAAGCGTTGAACATCGTGAAAGTGAAATTGGTTGAGTTTCAATAACGAAACATGTCATTCAGTAATGTAGGTAGCCAATCGGAGGTTTCTGACTCGTCACTTCGAATTTTTCGGATTTTGTATAATTTTTTTAATAGGATAATGTCATCGATTCTACGTTAGATTTTCTTTGATATTAATACGATGATTAACCTACAATGTGTCCACCATGAGATCTCAACATTTGGAAAGTCCATGAGTTTATCATATAAAGTTATGCTTGATGGAATGAAAGCTAGAACTCAGAACGCACCGTTCATGTAAGAACTTTGTGATCCGTCTCAGAGCCGAAGTGGCGCTGCAGTCATTCATTTTCCAAAATGGCAACTCTGAGTGACCGAGCACAAAGTGTACACTTATTTGTTTTATGAAACTAGTTTTGCAATTATTTCTATATTAGATCATAGACCCGTGATGTAGCACGGGGGGCATGAGATACCACACATACATATTCACAGATGTGGGCCATTATTATTATAAATGTAGTTTTAGTTATGTATGCTATGTGTTTACCTTTAAACTGTAAAGTGAATTATTTAGATCTAATTGTGGACACCCTGTACAGTTACACGCCTCGTTCCTCGGTCTATGGCATCAAAGTGACAAGTTACGGACCTGGGAAACGTTTCATTACAAAGTTTCTTTTCTATTAACTTTTTTTTCAAGAGTTAAGTGAAACTCTGGATAAAACCGCTGCAGCAGTTCGAATTAGTTATTCTCGAGAAGCTTTTTTTCGACTGCTAGTTAATTGACTCGGTACGTTAAACCTTATTGAGAAACTAGTCGATAAAAGAATCGGGTGTATCGTTTTGAAAGGCTCCGGATGTAGCGTGTAAGGGAGCGGATGTTTTGGATGGCCACCTAACGAGATGGCCGGAAGCAAGTCTTGCAGCACTTCCTCTTTTGTCTGTCTGAGCTCATCTCTTGCACACACAAAGGCTCACAGTAATGTAGTTAATCAATAACTCAAACGACACATCATCTTTGTCATGACCATCAACATATTCTTGTATATAATATTGTAACACTTACAAAAACCCATCATTGCATAAAAAAATAGAAGAGCGAAAAGTGAATTTCTCACTTTGGCGGTGATTAGAGTCCTACAACACGTGTTATAATATAATTTTTAAACATCGTCTCGTTACCTAAGGCATTACACATTTTTCGGGGGATGGAGATACGTAGTTAAACGTGGGGAAGAAGGATTTTCAGGAACCGTCTTTGTGTTGGGGCGTGAATATGTGCTAGAAGCGACAGTGAGGCATGATGGGTAAAAGTGACCCTGTGTCGGTGGTTCTTTTAGGCGAAAGGAACAAGGACCGAGGACTATGTTGGGCTGTGTTAATGAGGGGCTATTAGAGAGTAATGAGAAGAGTGCACCGGGGTCAGTGCGAGCATTAACCACGTTTGATTACGACCAACACAACGAAGGAAAGTATAAGTAGGGGAGGGGAGGTCCTCTCTCGTGTTGTTGTTGTTTTGCTGGTGGAAAGTGCACCTACCACTATCATCTTCTTGGATGGTGTTTGGGTATTTGGTGGGAAGGCAACTTTGGGTTTACCGCGTTTTTGTCACTTTTTTTCTTAGACAGTCACCGTTACCTTTCTTTTAATGGGTGACGAGATTAACCTTTTAAGAATCTCAATGTGGTAGAAAAGAGTGGGAGAAACGAGGAAAAACTAGTTCTTTCAACTTTTTGAAGTATAAAACTTTTTGTTTTTTATAAAAGTATCTACAGTATAAGATGGCTTATTTGGTACAGAGTTTTTATCGGTTTAAAAAATTGGTGAATCTTAAGTTGGCATTTAAGCGTCTTCAAAGTTGCTTGTTTTTTTTAAGATGATGCGAGGTTTGTAATTGCTGTTGGTATTAAGACAGAATGTTGGAAGTAAATGAAAAAGTTTTAGAAAATTTTCGGAAGCCTGTGATGACATTAAAAAATTCACTTATCATATATATTTACAGGTGTGTCATTCTAATTTTACACGTCAAACTTTTTTTCAATTAAATTTCATCGTTCCTAACTGTTTTTCTGACTCCATACACACGTCCGGGCGCGTTTTCGTGCTTTCGGTCGAACAACACAAAAAGCACAAAAATCACAAAAATGCACTCGGAACGTGTGTATACCGTCAAAAAAACAATTGGGAGCGTTAAAATTTGATTGAAAAAGTGTGACGTGTAAAATGGGCTTTAGACATCATTTGAGAAGTTGACAGAAGTTGAGCAAACAGTAGTTAATTGGTTAAAGTTCTTAATAATCGACGATGAATTTTGAAAATGTACATTTTTATGACATTGAAATCTTTGAAGACTTATCCAACAATGGGGAAAATTGAACGAGCAATAATTTGACAAAACGGTAAAAGGGGCCGAAAAAGGAGGGGTTGATTCGTTTTGACGTTCACTCACGTGTTATCGACAACGTCGAATCTCAAAGAGCGGAAGTTGGGAAAAGTCTAGACCTACTTTATTAGGACAGTTCAGACTTGAAAAGGTTTACTACTTCCGGTGCTTAGAACTTTCTCTCTTGTGCTTTCCACACACATACACACACAGAGATATACACAGCACCTAATTGACACTTTGGAGGCAACTAGCTGCTATGCAACGACGAGGATAGATGGACAGATGGATAGTTGCGATCTCATCTGCCGCTGTCTTGGCGCCAATTAAATTGTTCCGCTTATTTCCGACAGAGACAAAAGAGCCAAGAGGGGGTTTTAATGACCTTCCTTTTCCCCCACCCCTCTTTCTTCCCCGCATAATCTAATTTCCTCTCGACGATCAAGATCAGCAACTGCATCCTCTCTTCTCTTCTCGTGGGTGTCTGTCTGTCTGCTTGCGTTTCTATGGCTATTCTGCAACTGCTGCTTCGCTCTAACGCTCTCCGCTGAACAATTAACACCATCGATTTGTTCCTCTCGAGCTTCGTCGGCTAAAGGGAACGTTGAGGTTGGTATTAACTAATGACGGTGGGAGAGAAAGTTAGATCGAGTTGACAATACTCTATGTATGTGATATATTGTACATACACACAGCACTTCCGTCGGTGTCACAAACTTATTTTTTATTATGCAAAGAATTTTCGTCAACAAAATCTTGTCGAATCGATAATTTTGAAATGTTCGAATCGATGTCACACTATCTTTGCGTCCATTGCAACATTCGGCTTTTCAGAATGTCTAGACTTTTCTATGCAAAGACAGTGACATGTTTTAGAGTCAGATTGACGCCTCAAAGTTGGGAAATTGGTGTTTATTGAAACACGTACAAATGATAAAGTTGATTCACCCAGCGTTTCACGTGATTGCGTAATGAATAAAACAGCCCATCAACAATGACTGCATACAGCACGATGTAGAAATAAAGAATTAAAATAACATGTCAGCATTGCAGTAAAGCTATTAGTTATGAGTTTTCATTTCCAATTTCACTAATATGTGAAGTGAAACTCCTCCCAGATGTTAGTCGTATGAAAGATGGCTTTGTTGGTTATGCGCTTTTGAAAATTATGCTTTTTTTGTACGAATAATGCACAAGTTGTTTAAGGCTAAAGATCTGCCATTTTATGGGTATTTTGATATAACTACAGTATGCAATTTTTTATAAAATTTATGAGAGATTTGAACCGGTTATAATCCTAGCATATAAATTGAGGATCTTCTGCCAATCATTAACTATAATTCTCCACTATGGGGTATCAATCCACGTCAAACTCTGCTCCAAAATGTAGACGTTTCAAATAGAAGAACGTTACGTTATTCTAGTAATTTACAACCGAATTTGTGATTGATGAAACTTATAAACTATACGACTTTCCCAAAATTTAAACCGATGACATTATTTATTGCAAAGTTATAGCGGAACAGGTTTTGGTGACAAATTGCCGTATAAATTTACTCATTTATGAGAAACCGTTGATTTCTAACGCAGGACCTTGAGTGACTAGTGGCAAAAGAAACATTGGAAAAGTCTTTAGGGGTAATGAAAGTGGCCGACTTGTACTTTGAGGAAGGGGTTGGTTTGTTGGAAGTTCATCACCGGACTTTTTTAACTTGGTTAAAGGACATTCCTTCTTATGGGTCTTGGAAAGTGCCAATAGCCTTTTAACTCTAGTCATTCGGTCCACACTTGTATTTCGAATTGTTTGCAAAGACCATTAACGAAACTTTTGACTTTACCCCTCTTAACGATGTACCACTCTTCACTCCTCCTTCTTCCTTTTTTCCCCTTCTTTTTTATACACGTCTTAAAAACGTACGGACGCTCTTAAGTGGTACCACATAAATTATTACGCACTTTGTATTTTTAGTGTCGGTTTATATAAAAATGAAAGTGAGCAACAAAAAAATTCAGGGGTTGAATGACCATGTAGTAAATCAATTGATTTCAAATAAACGAAGAACCCATTATGCGGAATTTCCAATTGAGGTAGAACATCCATTTTGTGTTTCGTCGGTAAAAGATGAAAGGCAACTTGCCAAGACGTTACAGAAGTAAAAATAGAGGTAGAAAAACTTGTTTTATTGTCCAAATCGATCTCAAACCTGTGGGCAATACACACCATACAGGCTATTGCGAAGAAGGGTATTTTCTTTTTCTTTTTTGAAGGACTGTTGTTTCATTTTCTCTCTTTCTCTTTATTTACTTCGGAATCGAAACCAAATTCGAAACTTTGGCTGTATTTTTACTTCAGTCATCGGTGGAAGAAAAAAGATGGAGGCGGAATAGGGAGAAAAAAAATATGGAGATGGAAGTTAATCACATCTCGAAAACACAAAGAGGAATCCATTTTTATCCATCTTTTTTTTCCGATTCTCTTTTTTGTTGTCTTTTCTTTTTGGAAAATGTTATTTTTTTTTCTGAATTCGACAATGTTATGTTTTTTTTTCTCTTTTTATTTTTCGTTTTCGTTTGAACCTTGATTTGAAAAACATGTGTCGGTGGCTTAATGATGGCAGGTTTTCGAATCCGCGCCCTTTACGTGGTGGGAATTTTCCAGGGATTTTTGCTGTGATTGATTGATTGGATTTTTTTCTCCTCTTTCATTTTATTTTCTTTTTATCTTTCTTTCACATCTTTCAAATCAATAGTATATTTTTTTCTACGCAAAACCATAAAAAAAGCAGCCTAAATTTGACAAACAATCAATTCGATCTTTTTTTTAGGCAACCTACAGCATTATCAATATCTCGGCTTCATACCACAAATATAAGTATCGAGACTAAATTATGACTCCATGAAGGGTGCCCCCTGAATTTTTTTTTTCATTCAGACTAATTATTTTTTTATTATTTTTGTTTCATCCGTTGTCAAGGCAATCGTGTAATAATTTGCATTATTGTCACTATATAATACTTACCCTAAATAACGCGCGAGACGTAACGCGATTCTATCGATGTAGCGTAACCCCCTCGATTTTTAACAGTAATCCACCGATTTTGCATAAGTTTGTGTTAGCGTTTCGATGGTAATGCTATCGATGCATGCTATCGATATCACGTGGAATGTTTACTACTAGATTCCCCGTGGTTACCGTACTTACCACGGGGATTACATTCTAGTTTTGGATAAACTCGTGGATTTATTTTTATCACAAAAAACTTCACGTTCTCATTACGTGTTCAAACATTGTAACAACGCCCTTATTTATATCTAGAGTTATCATTGTTAGGTTTCAGATGAATAGGAAAAAGTTAAG
This sequence comes from Cryptops parisi, assembly GCA_034695005.1. NCBI lineage: Eukaryota > Metazoa > Arthropoda > Chilopoda > Scolopendromorpha > Cryptopidae > Cryptops > Cryptops parisi. The sequence goes on along the minus strand of JAQIWH010000669.1, from coordinate 29,843 downwards.
CGTTTTTGTTTTTTGTTATATTATGGTGTAGTTAGATTTATCCGGTTAGTAAACTTGGTGTATTTTTGGACGTATTTTTTAAAAAGATATCTAAGGCATTTTATCTGATAGTGGAAGGTTATTGACTCGAGTCGATTCGAGCAGCCATTTTGGTGATTTGCAGACACCCAGTTGACAAGCATCTTCATCCGTCACCTCCACACAACATCATTTTTCTCTGTTCACTTTTCTGCTATTTTTATTATTATTTTCGGTTAGGTTATCCAACATCGTTAGTAAAGAGAAAAGGATGAAACGAGAAATTGAATTTTTGTCGCCTGTAGGGAATTTGTCTACATCATAAGATTTTTTATTATTTTTTGTCGTTGTCATTCTTCGTCGTATGTTGCTGACATTTTTGTGTCGTTCGTTTTCCTTGTTAAAGAGATGATCGTGTTACCGGATTTTGTTTATTTTTTTTTATTATTTAATATCATTATAAATGTTGCTTGGATGCTTAAATCCAATTTAAATGAAATTTAATTAGTGTGAAATATTTTTTTATTATAAGTTAATATGATAACCCTTAAAACCACTCACGTTAATTTAATCGCACTTAATAATACCTATAATACAAGGTGTGTTCATTTTTAGGTACTTTTCGGTTAGCTTAGCGTCCTTATTGGTGGCGCTAATTGCGAACTCCCATCAAATAACTAGACGTGTGTTTGATGAATTTTTTAATACCATATTGTTTTTTTTTAACTTGGTAGCTATGGGTTTGGTAACTAACTTGGTATGGTATAATTAAAAAATACAAAAGCAATTAGCAAACGAAAAATACTCATTGTATTTACATATTTCAAGCTACCATAATGGTGTCATGGTAAATGGGGTCGTTCAAGGTTCTCCCCGCTCTACTTCTATAAATAGTTTCTCGGCTGTCATTAATAATTTACATTTGAATATTTTCTTTTACGTTGATGATAAATGATCCCTTATGAAAAATTTCACAAACACATATAATAGCGATATTAATTTTGAACACAAATCTTGATTCCCGTAATAATTGGTGTAAATGTATTATTACAAAGATAAAAAATGCAATATGTCATAGTTATATTATAACAGTATTTACATATATAATGTGACCTTAATACTTAGCTATTATGTTAACTATTACAGGTAGTTGACTTTAACTATTCCAGTATTTAAATGTGAAAACTGAAATTTATATTTAAATTTATTTGAGAACCATACAGTCAAACCAAATTATTACGGCTATAAACGTATTCAGAGTTAATAAAACATGAATGAACTATTGATATAGATACAGTTGAATAGTAGAGATATTGGTTGTTCTATAATTGAGTACTAAGTACTATTTATTTATTATAACTTTATTTTTAGTTATATAGCTGCTTTATAATCTGAGGTTATTTAAAGTTTAATATATTTACTCAATTTCCCATAATACAACACGAACAAGTTGATTGGGCGTTTCCACGGTGACGAGTGAAGCTATTGCAAATGGCGTTTGATTTAAAAGGCTGATATTGCTTATGGGTCTGGTTTTTCTTCTCTCGTGACATGATGAAGTTGAAACGATTCTTACTCCGACATTTTCCACCAGGTAAAGTACGAAACGTTTTGGTTTAGCTCCTTAACAAACGTCTAGTAAACATTCCGAAAATAAACAACCTTCGAGTTGGATGTAAAACAGATGTTCGTCTGTTTAAACAGTTAAACTTTGGGGATTTTTCTATTAAAAAGAAAAAACAACTTTTAAATTTAATTTTGTTGTTTGCTGGAAAAATTGTGATAAATTAAATTGTTAGTGGTTTTTTTTTTTGTACAGCAGAATCCGGTAATTTTCGGTGCCTTTTCGATAATAATAGCCGGCTGATAACATTAAACGATAGAAATGAAACATTAACCGTGTGTTGGGACCGACTGATAATGATAACAATTGCCGATAGATTATATTATTTGTGATTATAATAACCAGATCCACTATTAGTATTCTTGTTACAAGAAAAATAGGTCTAAATAACGCATAACGAGACAATCTCTGCGGAGAATGTTATTTAGTGCTGACTCTGATCACGACTATGATCTATGACTATGATCATGATAGGTAACGTCATGGTAACTTATAGTTTTTTTTTTGTGGTAATGCCGTTATTTAACTATACATTGTACTAAGGTAATTGACTAGAATTAAAAATTTGTGGTAATTAATAATATGTTTTATTTATCGTTGTTTATTTATAACTAGTAGTTAACGAGTGCTACAACGCGTTGTTATAGTACATCAAACACACCGAGATGAATAAATTACATCGAAACTGAATCATATCGTATTTTGATTACAAAATATGTTTGTTTATTTTATTTATTTACTTTGGATTCGGCCAACCAAGACTAATAGAAACATACAAATATCAACATTCAAAAGGGAAAAACAAATATTTGGAATAAAGTCCTTTACAAAATTATTAACTGAATTAGAATTAACGTAACAAATTAAATTAATGATAAATTTATACAACACTGAAATATATAAACGTTGTTATGCGACGTATAGCATATTTTGTATTATGTCATCTGCTATAATATAACATGTTTTATGTTACAGTATTTAAAATAATAAATTAGTTTCAACAAATAAATTAAAACAAATATAAGATGAGAATGAATAGGACAGCTACTAGACAGTGTCACGTAGTATACTGGTATCAATTTATTTTTTGAGTGTAAAGTAGACATGTCAGCTACATTAGTATAACAACATTGTAATTGATTTATTAAAGACACTCAGCTAGTGGTAATTTAAATGTAACTTTATTTAATCGTATAATAATAACAACATAATATTTAACCTATGTTGTCTATTATATCTTTATTTTTTTAATGTCTGATTAGCTGAGTGAGCCGCTTGTGGCGCTACTTTCTTATACTTGAGTTATGGGTTGGAAGGTCTAGTTGGATTAGTTAATGCAACAAAAAACGTATTTAATGTATGATTAATAAATCCATAATCTATTTTGTATGTTTTTGTTTATTTAACTAACCTAACCTGACCCTTAAATCCATAACCTAAATACAAGTAGCGCCACAAGCGGTTTTCTCAGCTAATCGGAAAAATACTTTTGTTTTAAATACAGATTTGTTTGGTAATTTTTATTTATTTATTTTTAAAGATTGAACTTTAAATCTCACCTTTAAAACTTACAATTTTAAATTATAAATATTTACTGTACACGTTAACATGTGTACGTACCTTATGCAGTATATTCGTTTTCATAATATTTTCACCATTTACCTTTCAGTTAACTTTCATTAATTTTTTTAGGTTTTAAATCTTTGACTTTATAAATTTTTAAAACTTATTTATAAATTGTAAATTATAGAAAACCAAACAGTTAAAATGTATACGTTAACGTAAATGTTTTTTTTTAATTTTTAATTTTTGTTTTTAAAAGAGCTTCATATTGTGGTTACACATTCATTTAATAAGCTTAGTTTTAAAATCATTTTTTTAATCAATTTAAAATTTCACAAGCATCAAAAATACATATATTTAATTTTTTTTCCCCACAGGTATCATCTTAGAATTCACCAACAATGACGTCATTTCAACGAAAAATATTGATCTTCTCGACCTCACACCACTGTAAGTACACCAATTTCCACTTTATTAGCTCTAATTTTACTATCTCAAGATTTTTGACGTAGAACTACGTCTTTTGTTTCATTGATGGGTCGTTTTTGAAATCTAACTTATTATGTAAACACACACACAAGAATATGTTATTGATTTATGTAGTGGATGTTCCAATTATAGCCAATTTTTTTAATATATATTCTGGAAGGTGTGTTTATTCGCATCAACATCTGCTATGAGTTGTGTTTTTTGTGTTGTTGTTTTTTTGTCAGTCTATGGTTGTCATCTTGAAACGACACTTCTTGCTTTTCCTCTTTTCATGTAAAAATGTGTTTTTTTCCTCACTTTTTCATTTTGTTGCTTTTTTCTCATCTTGTCGAGTTTATTGAATGGATGAAACTGCAGATTTAGAAGATGGACTTATTTTTCCTTCCCATATGTATATATACGTATGTGGAGTTTATTTCTTCTTTAAAAATGATGAAGTTGACGGTTTTGCATCTTGAAGCTGTCACCGAAAGATGACATGTATACCAAAATAATCTGCTTTTTTTTACACACTAAAAAAACTGTCATTATTTTGTATCAATATTTTATCTTTCTCTTACCCGCTAGGATTTTGTTTAATAAGGGATAACGGTGTTATTTTTATTATTATTTATTTGTAGAAATTTTCAGAAATAGCTAAAAAAATAGTTGAACTGGTTTTTATAAGTCATATGTGTGAGGTTAACAGTATTATTTTAAAGCTTATAATATAGTAAATTGTTACATAATGGTGGACTTTTCTGTAATACATGTTTGCACTGCGTGGAAACAACAATCGGGAGGAGCTTTTTGTTATTTCAGTTGAGTGGCTGGGTTCAAGTACGAATTCTCAATTAACCGCTATTTTTAATTATAAATTATTATAAGCTTTGTAACGGTGATTAATACGCGTTTTTAGTATAGTACACCAAGGTTCAGTATGTGTCATCTAATTGTTGTCGTATGTAGTTGTAACATGTTGAGGTGTCACCAAGAAATGGTATGTATTTCAAAATGGTCTTTATTGTACATTGCAAAAAAATGCTGCCGGTTACTTTTTATTCTACTTTTTAAAGGATTTCACAGGTCAAACTGTCCATCCACCGTCAATGTTTTCGCTTCAAACTTCGATTTTCGTGACGTCAGACGTGTTGTAGGTGCTGTTGGTTAGTCACATGGTTTGTCACATGATGGCGTTGACGAGATATTCAAAGGCGGTCTTCTTTTTTTCTAACGTCAATTTGACGTTTCAAAAACAGTTTGGAGCCTTGGAATTTGATTGAAAAAGTTTGACGTGTAAATCTCCTTTTACACACTATAATTTTGTTTAATAATGGAAGGTAGTAATATTTTCGTTTTTTGCGAATTATTTTTTTATTAGAAATGCCTAAAAAACTAAACAACTTGTTTTCTTATATCTTGATAAAGTTAATTTGTTTTTGTTTTTTGTTTTAATTTTTTTTTTATAAATAACTAATAAAATCATGTAAAATATTATTTTTAAGAAAAAATTTGTTTTGTGATTTGTATTTGTTTGTTTCATTATGATATTTAAGTTTAAGAAATTTACTATAAAAAATAACTTTTTAGTGTGGTTGTAACGTACACTACAACTTGTTCAAGGCTTAGAAACATTTTGTCGCCTTTTGTAGATCTAAATATTAAGACGCAGAAAGTGACAAGAACATAGTACACAACAACAACAATAACAACACCAAAAAAATTTCAACTTTTGAGGAAGGTGGGGGTAGGGGATAAGAACTTGCTTTTGCTTGTCCCTAGTGAAACCTAAGAGACTAATAAATAATGAGCAAATGGCTCACTTTAGCTCAGTAGCCTTAATACCTCAGTCGAAGCAGAAGGAAAGTGTGTGTGTGTGTTATAAAACCAGGGGAGCATGCGCAGTGGTCGTTTAGGTGGTGGTGCAGTGTTAACGGTCGCTGGTAATCGCTCGTGAATTTATTGTCACCACCACGAGTTAGGACCAGTCGGGGGATTAAATGTCTCCAGGGGGTCAACCCCTTTGCTCACCGGGTGATCATCAGCCGACACAGGTTATTGTTTATTAGCAAATACGACGCTCGGTCGGTCTGGTGGCCGGTTTAGTTTTCGATTGGGAAACGGTGACAATTGTGTGAGTGACATTACTAGGTGCGAAAATGGTGGTCGGGAAAGGTCATTTTATTGGGGTTTTGGTCGTGCCGGGCAAAAGGCGGGAAAATGCGTTGTTAAGGAGGCCATTTCATACAATGAAGGGAATTGGTTGACGACGACTGTTTCTCGTGATTAGATTCTAAAACCCAATTTTTCTTTGCGCGAAAATTGTACGCATCGGTGAGCAATCTTTAGAGGAATTTTGTTTGCGTTTGTTTTATTTTCAGTTAAGTTTTGTTTTCGATGTTGGAACGAAACATTTTAAGCCAATCATAACCGTTCTTACAACCTATAAATAAACCCGTCAATAATAATGGGGGAAAAACATTTCTAATTTTAGTTTTTCTCATCTATGGTGTTGCTTAATGTTTTTATTCAATCTCGTTAGTTACGTTTTACATCTGTGTCGTTATGGAAACATACACAATTCTGTGGAGATTATAAACAATATAGTCTTTCTATCTGTGCCAGAATGTTTCTACGACAACAACTAAAAAGAAGCGTAACTATACCATGACATAATATCACCATTCCAACACCAACATAAGCAGTATCGTAACTAATGAAATGAAGTAAACATAAACCACTAACTAACGAATGTTGCGAAGCAACATGAGTTAAACCAATGAATTGTTTTTATAAATTGAATCAATTGTCTCCTGTCATATTTGACGGGCATACAGCTAGCATATGCGTATATAATAAACTGTTAGGGTAGAAGTTTGACATTTCAACACCTAACGTTACATTTGCAAAAAATTTAGCATTTTGACAAAAATTTGCTTATTTCATGGATGAAAGACAACGGAAGTTGGTAATAAAAGTTTTCTTTTTTTTTTTAAAGAATATTGTCCTCGTTTAATGTCGAGAGTGAAGAAAAAAAATGGAAGTTGGAATTGGGTTGCAATTTGACTCAACCTGTTAAGGGGGGTCCCCAATTTAACTTTGGGTTTCATTTCGGCTAATGAGTTGGCTGATGAAGATCAACATTTCTTAAGAAGGTGGCATTACCAACCTTTAAGTTGGCTTTTCCATTTTTTTTTGTTCCTTTTTCTTTACCATTTCTTTTGTAGGATTAGTCTCTTAATCCGAGTGTTTCCATTGCTTCTGATGAGCACGAATGGAAAGCTTTTTCTTATTTTTCTTCTTGTTCTTACTCTTGAACTTTCTTACATTTGCCTTCTACGCAATCAGTTGTTACTTTTTTTTCTGAGTTTTTAGAAAAATATATATTTTTTGTTTGCTTTCTTGGAGTGTTGTACGTCTAAAGAAAGAAGAAGAAAAAAGGTAATTAAACCCAATGGGAAATCATGCACTGATTTGAAATGGCCCCATGACTTTCTTTTTGTCTGACTAAATTTCTGAAAGGAAAAAGACTATACCTTAAAACCAATCTTAACTCATGGAATTTTTATAGATTGAAGTTTTATTTAAGGTTTATTTCTTATGGGGTACTAACCTAGTAAAAAAATATTGATTAATTTTTTTGTTATTGTAAACTTAAATTTGAGTGACATTTAAAGTTGATATCAAGTTTTTGAAACAAATGACAGATTGGATTATTGTTCATTTTGGTGACATTAAACTATTCTTTTAGTTTTTTAAAGATTTAACGAAAAGCGTCGTTAGTTAATATGGATGATTGTCGGTGTTCTTATATGTCATCACGTTTGTCGCAACATAGTCGATTTTGATGACAGTTTTGTTTAACATTCCAATGTGTTACAGTTTATTTAATTTACAACCATAGTAACATATACAAAGTCAGTAATTTCATTGAATGGCAAATTTATCTAATAAAATTGCAGTACGCGTCTTCTCACCAGTCATGCTAGCGCCACCGTACCGTGTGTGAAAATGCCGAAACGTATACAGAAATTGATACTCTAACTGTAAAGCATATCGCGAAGCAATATGGTTAAAACAATTAATAACTAACAAATGTTGCAAAGCACCATGAATTAAAACAACGAATGGCATAATTAAAACTAAAAAACTTTGCCACTTTTTTTTTGACGGGTTACTAGTTATAAATAAGCGACAAAAAAGTCTACGTTTTGAACTCATAAAAACACTATTAATAGAGAGTTTTGTGTTTGTATGTGTAACACATTGATCTCCATCCCCACTATGTGGTGCTGATTCATTTGGCTTCTTATGCCTAAATCTAAACGAGAGAATCTCATAGTCGTGTATAGGGTATAATGCTGTTTTCGTGGCTGGTGCGCTTTTTTGAGGTGATGACTGAAAGAAAATGCCACCCTTCATCACCTTCAAAACCCAAAGGAGCTGACACAGGGGGTTGGAAGGGAGAGCTTCTCTGCAAAACATGTTAATCGTAGCGTGCCCTAACGCGCTCATTGGTTCATGAAAGGTCCTCGAAGCGTGACGAGCACGTCGCTCGTGCCAAAGCTAAAACTCTTCTAACGGTTAAGGCAACCCTCCCCTCCCTTCAAGTCACTTTGCCACCCCCTTTTTTTTCTCCTCTTTACCTTTTACCTAACCTTTTTTCCTCACCCCCTCGAAAAGGCTCTCCAAAACGCCTTTTAATAGAGGCGAGTGACAATGTTAGCACTGCCCCAGTTCGATCAGTGTCCCTCACCCCTACCCTTTTTTTGGTCAAGATTGAGACACACGTGACCTTTGTGGAGAAAAAGTGAATGAATGAAATAGTGAAGGACAGACGCCAGAAACGCTAAAGGTAGAGAAGCATCTCTTTTCTATTTTTAACCTTTCTGCACTTGAACTTTCCCTCGAGGTGGATTGCAAGCAGCTGTCAAAATACATATCGTTATCTGGACAGCAAACATGAACGGAATGGATCGATCCGATAAAGTTGTTTTTTTCAGGTTCAAATATGGTGGTGAAAATATAAAAGAAAGTTGTTTGATGGATTTACAGCGTGTGATAGTTAAAAGCTAAGATGTGGAAACGTATTCTAGAGTCTCTTAAGAGGTTTAATTTGCGTAGGAAGTTATGATGGAAATGTCATCATTTAACAACTACTGTAATAGCTATTGATTAATAACGCTTTCCTGCTGAGCACAACGCACATAGCGACAACATTTTAAGACTTTTTGTCATAACACTCGCATAGCTAGGCAGTCTTCTTTAAAAAGTACCTGTATGCCCGCAATGACATAAAAACTTTGAATTGTTTCAACTCATGTTGCTTTGCAACACAGAGCTGAAAAACTAGGCTGGTGATCTAATTGACTTCACAAATGTATCGACATTTAACTAAGAACATTTCTTGTATTTTCCACAATAAACGTTATTAAACGGCAGTCATCTTAAAGTCACGAGACATGTTTCGTGGTCACCTCGAAATCCCATTTTTATTTATAGATAAAAATGAACATTGTGTGTGCATTGAGTTAAGGAGTATCATTATGACTTTTGTTTGTTTTTAACAGATATAACTGAAGTTGATGTTCAAGTAACTTTGAAACATGTTTAATTTTAAGAAAACTGTCATTTTGGAAAAACTGTATTGTGAAGAATAGTCTTATCATTGAAAAAAAATAATTTGAAATCAATTTTTTTTTTTAATATATTCTGAAAATAAAACTTGGCTCTATTTTCACTCGTCTCAAGTAGAACATTTGACTTCACGAGTTGAATATTTCTTCTTTTTTGACATCTGGCACTTTTCGGTAATGTAATTACATTTAAGATTGTATTATGTAAGAATGTCTGTCTGTGATCTCGGGTGCTTTGGGGATTCATTTTGGGTTTCCTTGCTTAGCAAGCAAAAAGGGTTTCACATGAAGATGGAAGTAATTTTACACGAAAAAACTTTTTTCTTGTTTCGTCGACCTTTTCGTCAACGTTCCAATTTATTTTCACTCTTGTAATTTTTCTTTCTTTCTTTCCACTTTGCTGAGGTCACTTCCATCTGTACTCACCTTTCATCTGGACGATTATTGTTGTAATTACCACGCTGGTTTGTGGTTAACTAAAGATTACAAAAGCACTGAATTTTGACAGCAGCAACGTAACAGCGTATGCAAATTGGTGATTACTAAATGAAACTTAGGTTCACGTTTCCATATAGACAATTCTTTAATTACGCCAACTTTCATGTTGCGGTGTCAACTTTAATCATGTTTGTTTATGCTTAATTAGTTTTGTGGTTTGATTTTTGTTTATGCTCGTGCAAAGTGAATTTGGCATTAAACGTACATTTTAATCAAAGCAAATGTTTGTTGAATGTGGTCAAGCATGAAGAATAGTTACGCCCACACCATTGTCGTGACGTTGGATTCCATAGGTAACTTGTTGAATTTGACAATTTCACATTTTATGAAGCCTAATTTTAAAAACATTTGTATTTGCTAATATAACTTTTTGTACGACTAGTTCAGCGTTTCAACTTTGGACTACTGTTATACATCTACTTGTACTGTAAATTCTAGTTTGAAATATTTAATGTGTCGATCGTTGACGTATTGTCTTCAAAAATCAAAAAAACAGTTTGGTAAACAGAAACTTTCGATGTTTTTCACTAGGTGCAGTAATTGTATTTAACTATCTATTGACGTAACGTTGATTTAGCGTGTTTGTTTGTTTGTTGTTTTTATTAAGAGTAATGCGTGGTGTTCTGTAAGTAAGTCGGCGGATCTTCTACGTCTAAAGAGAGATAAGTATTGGGTTTCATTGTCATCTGTTTGGGTCGTTGGCTATGGGGAGTTGGGCTTCTTTTTTTTTGTCACTGGAAAGTTGACTGTTAGTGGGTCTGAGTTGAGCCACTCGTGTACTAGCTGCAATTCGGAGATTAGCTACGTGTGCACGTGCGCCAGAAGGGAAAGGGATTTGGAACTGCTCTCGTTTGTGCTGACGTGGATCCTTGAGGAACTTCTTGCTAGAAGCATTGTAGGTCCAAGAAAATATATATTTATATATAAAAGAATGAGAGACCCGGACCAAAAACCTCGGAAGGTAAAAGAAGAAGAAAAGAACTTGAGAAAAAATAAAGGGCAGAGAGAAAGAAGTAGAAAAAAGGGAGTAGTCACCAAAATCCCTACCGACTTTAGAACTTAGAGATGAGAAATGGAATTCGTTGGGCGTTGGATTTGTGTTGATGACAAAAGTTTTTTATTTTATTTTATTGTTTGTTTGTCTGTTGTTATTTTTTATTATCAGAAAATTATGGTGGTGGTAGGGTAAGCAGTGGCTAAAGGTGAACCCCCTTAGCTTAAAACTTCTTTCTTGGCGATATACAAGAGATTGTCGCTGTGCTGGTGGTTTTCGGTTTATACGAGAGTTACATTAAACATCCACTTGGTTCGAATTAATAGAACTCGTAAAACATTCAGTCAAATTGGCAAACATCTCATGATTATTAAGTCTAATTGGGTTTCACACAAACTACTGAGTAATATTGTGAAGCCCAATTGGATCCTGTGTTACATTATTGTTGGAAGGGATGCGAGAGTTGGTGGAATTTTTTTGATTTGAAATTGTCTGTCAGTGAGGTAGCTTACAAGGAGCCTTAAACTTTGGGAGCATTGTTATTGCACGTGTGTTGATCAGTGGTTTTACTTAATAATAATTGAAAAACCTGGTGTAAAACGATGTTAAGTAACATTTTTGTCAAAAATAAACTAGAACCATTTCGGAATGTGTAGATGTAATTTTCCTTCCGAACGCATATTTTTTAGCAAAACAACTTTGTGCAAAGATGTCAGTGAAAAAAGTGTGTTGTAGTTCATAGATAACAAGGCAAGTTCAAATCTTTAATCGCGTTTTCCTCGAAATTGTAAAAACGTTACTTAACACTCCTTTTACATCAGTCCCTTAAATTAAAATACAGGATATCCAGCTAGCATGGTAATAGTGCAAAATGGCTTGTATCCTTGTAATTACAGAATGTGATTAATGTGTCTGGATGACTAATGAAAACTTATTCAGTTTCAAGTAGTCAAGGAAACATAACTTGCATGGTATGACTTGATTACTTTATGTATATCTTTACTGGTGTATTTGTCCCCGTTGGTCGTGTAATAAAAAATCAAGATAAAACTTTAAAATACGCCAAGTCCAAAGATGACAAAGAGCTAATAGTTCTTCATATAATGGACAGATAATGTGTTTATCATATCTAGATTGTATTGAATGATCAGTGATTTCACTTAACTGTAATTCAGGGTGTCCGATAAGGCTAAGAATTATAGTGAAAAATTACTTGTGTTCAAAAGATGTGTTTAGTGTGTCCAGTACTTGTATGGTTGGTGAAAATCCATTTAATTCGAATGGGTAATAATAGATTCCAGTTGGAATATTTCCAAAAAATCCAAGTTAAATTGGCAAACATTCTGAATGGTGTTAGGTTTTGTCTAATGACACTGTATGTTTAGTATTTTGTAATTATATCAAAACTCACTTTTGTAATAATAAAACATGAGGAGGGGGGTTATTATACAAAAATTACTTTGAGTGTATAATAAACATTTTAAAAAGAGGAAGTAGAAAAAAAAGATTAGGATACACTTGACAGTTTTGATGTGGGAAGTGGTTGTTTTCGTTCATTTGTTAGGTATGCTCGGAGCCATTCTTGGGCTGTTTTGTGGGATGTAAGCCTATCAGTTGGGTGCAGCTTCCTTCCAAGTCGATGGCCATGTTTGTTCATTTACTTTTATCGGTCCAATTGATTTCCCTGGCCGACTCATCGTCCGCGCCAAATTAGTTATCGGAATTTTCAGTCCTTTTCTTCCTTTTTCTTTCTTCTTCTTTCCGGAAAGCTCTTTTGTAACGAGCCAAGGAAATTACCCACCGGCCATTCGGAGCAGCCGATAAACACAACCGAAAGTCGAATGCTTCGTACCAGCATACTTTTAAGAGTATCTACCTAACTAACGCTTGTTGTGAATGAGTTTTTTCTTATTTTATTTTATTTTATTTTTCACTCATTATAAAGTAACGTTGTTACTTTTTCTCTCCGTAAACACCACTTTTCAAGTACTCTAAAATGCTTAGTATGATAATTTGGAATATTGCTTAGGGGCCCGAAGCAAGAAGAACCAACACTATTACAGTCGAATTGAAGCGAATAAGCAAATTTGTTTTGTTGATTAATTTAGACCAGATTAAAAATAGCGTTACATTTTTTTTTGGTAGTAATCAATATGCCCGAACTAAAAATGTTTAATAGTTACAGATGGCGTTTATATATAAGCCATCTAGTGACTCAATCACGCATTTCAATTGGAAATACAGTTTTGTAAAACAACTTTTTTGTGTTGCATATGATTTCAATAATGGCTAGGACAGAAACGTTATTGTTAGTTGTTAAATTATAAAATTATAAGGTTTGCTTGCCATCTTACGTTTGTTTGCTTTATTTTTTGTCAGCTTGAGCCAAAGTCGATACAAGTAATTACACGTTTGCTCAAATGATGGCCCTTTTTAAAGCGCCATCTAGTGATATGAACTAAAACTAAATCTACAACTAAAACTAAACCTGATCTTAACAAAACAATGGATTAGTAATTTGTCTTACCAATTTATAATAGCAAAATTACTTATTACTCGTTTAATAATTAATTAATTAGACAGTAGGGTAATTATTATTTATAACAGGTTATCACAAGTTTTCAAAACAACACGTAACATGTTGACAAATTAATTCGTCATCCAAATTGTTTAGTTATAGATGTTAACATATGCTTTATAATTTCGATCACTATGTTATAGTGACCATACGTCCTTATAACAATACTTTATAACTAAAATATACACAATACACTATAATACTGTACTATTAATAATATATTATATATAATAACAATATATTATAATACGAGCGTATGTATAACTACAATATAACTACAATACACTATAACACGCTGACCAATTAAATCATTATGTTTTCAAAAAACACGAACCAGTTAATTGTTTAGTTTCTTTCATTTTGTCACAATCTCTCTAAAAAAAGGTTTAAAAAAACACCGCAACTGTCTTGGCAGCTATTTCCGGCACGTTTGACGTTTCCGGATCTTCACCTCTTTTCCACTGCTTTATTTTTCTTTTACTCGTCTCGAGCTTTCAGCTTTAGTGGGTTCGTTTGTCACCTCGGAGGTTGACTCGTGTCCATCAAACGAGATCGATTGGCACTCTTGTGTGTGCCGCACTCTTCTTCCTCCATCTACTACCACCACCACCACCATCTCTTCTGTTGCTCTTGCCTCATCTTTTATCGTTTCATTACACAGCTCTTACTCGCTTCTTCGATCTTCGTCTTCTTTTCTTCTCACAATACCCTTGGTCCACCCATCACCAAACCTCATTCTCTCCCCCCCCCTTCCTCGACTCGGTGTGCGACTTTCTATTTATCGCCTTTTTGGAAAGGAAACGCGAGACAGTTGTTGCATGCATAATTTACAGGGTCTCGACGAAGAGGGTCGAAAAACCACCAAGAACAATAGACGGTCGGGGAGGTTCGTTGTCTTGTTTCGTCTCCGTGTTGTCAACCCCCATCCGCATTTCCAATGGCGAGGAAAAGGTTAGAGTGCCATCTTTGACGATGTGCTGCTGTTAGGCGACACACTGATGGTGGTGGTGGCAATAGCAGATGGTTTTTCTTGGTACACTTTACCGATTTGGAAAAGACAACGGTACCCATTGCGTTACGAAGCGGTGTCAAGTGTGGACCTAGTTAATTATACGGGAAAGCTTTTTTGTTGACTTTTTCTGTTGGTCATCAACACCACTTGGTAGAAAATTGAGTGACATTACCTCGATATATTATAGCGGAAAACTGTTTCTGCAAACCGATGATTCCAACTGTTGGGCGATATTGAAAGATTATCACACATTAGTGGTTTTATGCAATGTTAAAATATTTTTTTCATAACTAAAATTTTTAATATTTTTGAAAGAGTAAACTGGATTATCTGTTGTCCGGTATTTGTAAAGAATGGCATTGTTCTGGTTTATTAAATTTTATTTCATAAAGATTAAACTTTAAACGAGTTTAGAGTAAACATTTACTATGGTTTCGACTACATTAGAAAAACAAAGTATGTCAAAGTTTAACTTGGAATAACATTTACTAACTATTAACGTGTTCTATCGACTGTTTAATAAGAAAACTAAAGTTGTTATGAACTCTGAAACACGAAACTTTTAATTAACCCCAGTTTATTTCATCGAAACCCCGAAGACATTTTAATATCTATATATTGTCATAAGATGGATATACTGAATGAAGATCACTGTACAAATAATGGGCTCCAACTTCAAGTTGAAATTTACAAAAAAAATAGTTGTACTTCGATTACCAGAGTATTCCGGATATCTGGAATATTATTGAAATTTGTTTTTATACAAAATTATAAATATCTTTTGTTTTTCTACAAATTTTCTTTTACTTTCAACACTCCAAAATTGTTAGAAAATTACTTCAGATTTCAATGTGACACTATTTTCATCATCTAAAAAGTCTTCATTAACATAACACGATAATTTAATGTACATCATTTTATTTTTTAAATTGGCTGTGTGCCCGTTAGCAATAACGGGAAAGCATTTGATCGTTGTAACTCACGTTGCCTTGCAACATGCCTAACTGTTTGCCCGTTAACAATGACGTGAAAACGTTCAGTTGTTTCAACTCATGTTGCCTAACAACATAGCACTGGAAAACTATGTAAGAGATAATTGAAGGCTTGTTCGGATTAACGTTGTATGTTACAAAAATTTAATAATGAGATTATTATTGAAAACTGCCTCACATATGGGTCTAGCTAGTGCTGTCATTGGACAAACTCAGACCTACCTAAAACATTTATATATCACTTTGAAATTGGGCACCTAATAGGTGACAATTAATGTGTTGCTGAATACTTCGTTTGCCATTTACTCAAAATTATGAATTGTTACATGCAACGTTATTCCGGGCAAGCCTTCAATTGTTTGTTGTTGATAATTGTTTGTCATCAAGTGCATAATATACCAGAAGACATTTATTAAAACAAATAGGCGAAAAAATAATCAAAACACATCAACATGACATATTTTTATTAACCAGTTGTATCAGCATTGTATTAACCAGTTGTATCAGCAATGAGCTACAAAACTCATTGTTTTTTATGTCTCGTGAACCATAGCAAATGGGTTTTTTGGGGGAGGATGTCGATTTCCAAAACTTGGCATTAGTTTAGTACCATAACCGGATGGTGGTTGGTGGTATTTCTTTTATCTATGTCGTTAACACAGATGGCGCTTCTTTCCAGATCATAACCTAAAGCCAAAAAGTAGACATCGAACAGACTCGCGTATATGCAATTTCTCGTCGCTTTTCTTTTTAAACTTTTTTTTCTACTTGTTGTCGAAGAAAAAAAGAGAGATGTCAAGGGTTGGTTGGGTTGGTGGCGTTTTCATTTGCCTCGCGGGCTTCTTGCAAAGACGTCGTCTTCTTGGGCAAATTAGTTCCTTCCGAAGCCTTTTGCCAGATGATCGCCTTTGCGGGGGCGGCGTTTAACGGCGTTGGCGCGAATTAAATTTATTCGTTTCCTCGATGCACCGAATGGCGACGAACTTCACTTCCCTTTTTAACCGAAGAAAGAACTTTTTCCTCGAATAGAAGGAGGAAAAAAAATAAAGATTGGGGGCGTTAATGGCAAGTCTTAAGAAAAGAAGAAGAAGAAAAATCAACCCTCCTTCTGGCCAGTTTGGCGTTGCCAAAACACCATCTTAAGGAAGACTATACCCGAGTTTATCGCCATTTTTTTTTTTCACTTTTACCAAACTCAATTTGGGTGTTTTGTAAGCGCAGATTTCTTTTAACCGCTCTAGGCTGAAAGGAAATAAGAGATTGGAAGAGGATTTGAGGAACAGGGAGGGTTTCTATACGGCGAAGAAATGGAGGAAGGGGTATATATTATAATGTGGTAAAGGTGAATTGGCAGTTTATTTTTTTTCTTTTTGTACGTGTTGGTAGAAATATGTGTAATTTATATGCAAAATTTATTGGTGGATTGCCAAATAGTATAAAAATAGTAAAATAATGTCAGGTATATTGGCTACTATACGTGCTAAATAATCGCCAATAACGTTGTTTTATGCTAGGTTGTTTGTATCGGTTGATATCTAAAACCTTGGCGCAGTAAGTTGCAACTTCAAGGGTTACAGTAAGTTACAATGCCGAGTTGATATCCGAACTTTATACATAGAAATTTGTGAATTCACGAAGCCAAAATCGCGAATGTTGAAAAAGGTATCCAATTTAGTGAATCTCGAATAGCGTTTTATGCAGTTGCAAATGTTGAGTATAAGGGGTTTATTGTAATAAATTTTTTAATTTTTCTCTAACTCACTTTTTCATTTGTTTTATTTCATTATGTGATTTTCAAGTTTTGTGATGATTTTTCAAAACGTAAGCCTCGCATAAATCGAGGAGTACATCCCTATATTATAATTTTATTTTTAATACTCTTTCACAACCTTTCATTTTAACAACTTTTTAGATTTAGATTTTAGATTTTTAGATTTTTATTTAACCTAACATCCGTTGCATGTGTGTGTGCGCGCGTGCTTCAATTTCTATGTGGTCCATTTTGACCAACTTCTCTTTATCCTAGAAAGCTGAAATTCGCGGGACATTTAATTTTATTGAATGCTGGCAAATCGATGTCGTGACAATTTCGAGAAAATGTTACGTGTGGTTGAGTTTTGTTCGTAGAGTGTTGCTGACGCTAACAACCACATAACTTTATTTCAAGCATTTTTAAACCAAATCAGGGTTTGTTATGCATAGACATACACACAAATATAGTTCTCTACATACAGTTCATCTGAGAAATCAGTTATTTTTGTGAATCCATTGAAATAAACACTTAACACCAATCAACAAAAATATTGTTACGTGTTTTTGTTTAAAATACTGTACTGTACTTAAATTTTGGTTTGACAATAAAAGCACAATATGAAGGCAGGTTGTACTAAAAACGAAGTTTTTTCCTATTACTTGTTATATCTAACAATATAATTTTGCCATTAAAAAAGACATTAAAAACTTAAACTAATAGTGATCTTGTTAAGTCGTTTGGATCTGAGAGGGGTTAATGACGCTATCATTTCAGACTCGCCTTACCATCAGAATAATTTTTGGGACGAGGCAACAAAGCAATCGTAAAGGCATAAAACATAAACGTTGCGTGTTAACCTTAAGGAATATCATCGCGGGAGGTTGTTTGCTATTTCTTTTCTCATTTCCTTTCTACCTTGTTTATTCGGATACGTTTTCTCTTCTCAAGTACACTCGGGGTATTGTGGGGATGGACACAAGTTCTCCCGGGTCCCATCACACCATCGTCCACATTAATCCCAGTCGAAAAGCGACCACACGTCATTTTGTTAGGTGTCCTCCAGGTGGCCATTGTTGGGGGTGTGTCTCTTTTCGTTTTATTCTACCCCTTCCAAAAAAAAAACAATGAGAAGCAACAGCCATGGAAAAAAATACTTAGAGACGACGCGAAAGAATGATGGTGATGGAATGGTTGCAATAGAGCAGAGAAAGAAATTCGAGTTAAGAGAACCCTACCTCTCTTGAGTATCATCTTGTGATCAGATAGGGGCTTCCCATCACTTTTTTCTTCTTTTTTTCATTTTATCCAGCAAAAAAAATTGTTTTTAGAATCCAGTTTTTCCGTGCTTGGAAAGTGAAGATCGCCGTTTTAATATTCGCAAGTAGGCTTTTTAGCAAGACACTTGTGTATCGCATATTGCTTGATTTTGAGGTTTATTTTTGTTTATGATCATTTCCTCATTAAATCAAGTACGAGTTTGTTAATTTAATTAACTGATAAACAATATATTGTCATGTTAAAACAGTGACGAAACAGCGTTATAACGAAGTTGCTTTTTTTTTATGCGTTGCATTGAAACGAATTTCCATTAGTGTAAAGTGAATGACGAATAGCTGTAGAGTTTTGTATACTACTTATGAAAACAGTAATTGTTAATAAAAATTAATCACGATTGATTTGTGGGTTTGTGGGTTATTTAATTTTTACGGTTGCTGCATTTTAATGTGAACTTGCTGTATGGCCACATCTGCTTCAAATGACGCTTAAAGTAGAAAGTTCACCAAGTTTTCACTATTCAACATTATTTTAACCTCAAAATCAACACATCAGTAGGCTTGTCGTGGGACGTCAGAAATACCCTGGGGCTTTTTGAAATCATATATATTAAACAAGTCTCTATATATGTTGTTAGCCACACTCGACGAATGAAACTATTTTTTATGATTATACAGTAATACGTATGACGCAATCTGGCTAAAGTTGAAAGTGCAGTGTTTTCAGTAGATTGAGATATAAAAATGATAAAAAATACAATCATTGTTTAAATAGATTCATAAAGAACGATAAATAATACACATTGTCATTTAAAACAACATGAATAATGCACGTGACTTTTGTGTTCAAGTCGAAAACGTGCTACTATACATGCTTATTGTTCTAATCAAGTAACATAAATTAATGCACGCTCTTTATGCTTTTTTCCGTGCCTCAATGTTTCCATGAAAACAATTAAAAACAAACTTAACCATAACATAACATAATAAATGTAGCAACACAAACAAACATAAGCAGTAACTAATGAATGAAATTAACATAAAACATTAACCAACGAATGTTCCGAAGTAACATGAGGTAAAACAATTAACAACGGTAACGAATGTTGCAAAGCAATGTGAGTTAAATCAATGAATTATTTTTATGAATTGAATCAATTGCCTCCTGTCATTGCGCAAACAGCTCGTAGTGACCAAAGACTGAAGTCAACTTCATTTCATGGTTAACACTAGCATCGTTGCCCGTCTTCAATGACGGGAAAGTTTTTTATTGTTTTAACTCATGTTAAAACAGCTAAGTTTATTATGATGTTAAAACTAGCAGCGTTGATCGTTAATAAGAAAGATTATATAGAAGATTAGCCTAAATAAACGTTTCCGGTCGTATCGTAACGCACGTTACATCACTGGTAACTAACGTCAATACGCAATTTAGCAAACTTTGGAACCCTATTTTTTCTTCATATGTTTGGGATCCTACACAATAGACGTTGCACTATTGCGGTTAATGTGGTGAAAAATTTACGCTTTGCAAAATTGTAATCACTCGGTGGGTAGAATCTAGCGGTAAGTCATGTAACTGCTGACGATACGAATGGGACAAAAGGAAAAGGATGGAGATTGGGGGGGGGGGAGAATAAAAGAGGGAGGGTAGAAACCTATTGCCTTTTGGTTGCCATCTTCTTGGCCATCTTCTGCCAACTTGCTCGCGAGCAGGGGTTGGTAGCAGCGAAGCGGAAGCAATTATTTCCCGTCTTCTGCTTTACCTCTTCCTTTTTCCACCCTCTAGTCTTTTTTCTTCTCTTTCTCTCTCTTTCCCTCGTCGCGTGGAGTTTTCTCTCTTTTTATATGGTGTAAAAGAAAACACAAGAAAAATAAGGAGACCAAAGCTTCGACTCTTCCAATCGGTCCATAACAAAGACAATAATTACTGAGACTGAAGGCAATTAGCAGAAAGCCTTCAATTCGTCCTGTGTTTGGCTGTCATTGGTGCGCTCCATCTGTCGCTTTAACTTGCCTCTTCTTTGGGCTCTGGGCGCACACTAGAAGCTCTTCCGAAAGCAGTTTGCCTCCCTGAGAATGTTCTTTGGCGACAGTGAAACGACCCATTCGGCGTTGCGTTGGTTGCTTTCGCTTTGTTTTTATGGCTCGCAACAGTAGCAGACGTGTTGATTTAACCCTTTCATGCTCTGATGGCTCTTAAGTCGTTGGGGTGGAAAAATAAATGGGTTTTTCTGTGATCAAAGTGTGTATACCAATTTTTTCTTTTAGAATAACGTTGCTGCATTTGCCCCGAATGCTAATTAATTTGTGTGTGTGAATAAAAAAAATGATTTTTTTTTGTGTGTTTAATTTTTTGCAGATCAGAAGTGGAAGATGTGGTTCAAAAGTTGGTGGAAACTGAACCGTTGCTCACAGAATCGAGGATTCCTCAACTGAGACAGCTCGTGAATCGTATCCTTTAGATGCATGGCTTTACGATAATCTTAATATAGCAGTAAAGGTAAGCTCAAGTTACACTCATAACCTTTGCTTCACCATCATCGAACGGTCGTACGACGTGTTGTTTTTATTACGGTATCGTATTTTGATGACTCAATCGAAAAAGAATTTATCGCTCGCTTCATCTTTTTTTGTCATCCGAGTTGTTTTTTCTTCACAACTTTGATGATGGCATTCGGTTGTGTTTGTTTTTTTTTTTGTTTTTTAAACTTACATTTGTTGGGGGTTCATATTGTTGGCATTTTCGATTACTTTTATTCAAATCTTTTCACTCCTTCGAAAGGTTTTCATCGCTGCTTTTTTTTTCGGCGACTTTTTAAACTGGGAGCAAAAATCGACAGTTTTTTTAAGGGTAGGAGATCCGAAAGAGAAATTCCATTGGCGTAAAATTGCAATGACAGCGTTGCCAGTGGATTGAGAAACGACTCGCGTACACGTCGAAATTGCTATTTCATTGCGCGTCGATTAAATCAAAGTGATATTAGAGCGAATCGGTCCATGTTAAACCAATGGGCGCAAAGCCCCTTAAGAAAAGGGTCGATTTCATCGAGGCGTCATTTCCATCGCCTGACGTTGTCCTTGGGGAAAATGGAGGAGAAAGAGGAAAAAACGGGTGGAGGGAAAAAGAGAAAATGGAGAAAACGATATGGTAACCCATCCGCCTTTTGCAGCGGGAAATGATATCGAGGGGTGGAAAAAAGTAAAGGGAAACGGGGGAGGGGGAGGGGGTGAAGAGGGGGTAGGGGAGCAAAAGGGAACTCATCAAGGCGCCATTAATCTCGTCGGAGTTCGAGACTAGAATGCGAATCAATCGACGTTCAATCAAGGCAAGATGTAAGGATCCGGAGCGCAGATTGGTCGAGGCTGATCGACGGCTTCCGTGAGCGATAGGTGTGTTAATGTGTTAGATGGCAGCAGATGGCTGAACCCGTAACGCCCGTTGAAAGATGATGGAAGACAATGAAGAAAAATGGGGAATGGAACCAAATTGACCTCTGTGTGTTTTAAACGATAAAATCAAAATTTGATGAATTCCACCTTAAGAAGGCTCTTCTCATCAGCTTTTTCGACGAGTTTGAACAGGTTCGAACAAATTGGATCGTGTTGTTCGAATAAGGTTTAAACATATTGGGCCAAGTTTCAGCGTAACAGCAACAGCTTAAATCCACGTTGTGAAGTTTAACACGGCACCGTTTGGTCTTAAGACTTTGACAATTGGCTCTTATCACATAGACTGTATTGAATCCGTAAATACAGAAAAGATCATGAAATTAAGATGAAAGATAGAATAGGAGGTTTATGGAGGAAACGAGACAACCCCGAGAAAATCTGCCCTCGTGGTCTAACGTAAAAGCTAGTTGTTAAGCTGCATTTCATCGTAGGCCTATACTTTCATACACTAAGCTGTATACCATAGTATATCATAATAAAGTTAGCAGTTTAAAAGCAAGACAGTTAAACAGCAAGTGAAACAATACCAAAATACAACTCCGACTAACAGTTACCGCATACTTGATCAACAAAAATCTTAACGAAAATTTTGTAACCTTATTATTTCACCGTTTTAACTCCTTCACGACGTTTTGCTTCTTTCCTAGAGGCATCGTCAATTATGAAATAAAGGTGAAAAAAGTGCGAGATAAACACAGTTGAACTGTTTACACATTTACAAACTCATACAAACTCATTCCAAAAATTTGCTACCCTAATCATTATTATTACAGCCGCTATCCATACAACTCTATTCCATTGTGGAATTCCATGCCTCTTTATCTTCGAAAAACATCATTAATTTGTAAAGCTCTAAAGTGTTCTAAGGTGTGTTTACATTTTAAACGTCTTTTAAAAAATACATTTTACTTACTTAAGGCAACTTGTATGCCTTTATTTTATATGTTAGTTGTATTAATGTTCTTTTATTATTTGTATGTCTCAATAGGACGAAAAATCAATAAATAAAATAAAATAAATAAATTTCTAATCCATTAAGTAACATTATTGGGAAAAATGATCTAAAAGTATTTTCGTATATGTTAGGTGCGATTATAGGGCTCGGGGCAGTAACCGATCAGATTCACTTTTTAAAATTTTATGGTACCGACAAAAAAACCTGTTTTGAACAATGAAATATAGAAAACGTTTTATATAAATTATTTAGATATGTACAGAATCACTTTTTTAGTAATCCTACATTTTCCCAAAAAAACTTGACTTTTCAAAGTAAAGAAAAACGTGAAATTGAGCTGCTTGTTGTTTATTCTAAATAGTACATAATAAATAATAAAAAGCTGCTGGGAAGCTATGAAGTTAACTTGATTTATGCACCCAACAGTGACTATCAGCGCCATTTATGATAATATCTCGGTATCTCAGCATCAGATTGGCATGTTTTTTGCACCACAGGACACAGAATTTTGAAACAATTACAGTATATTCATGATTTTTTAGCAAAACGTGGAGCTGACCGACCGGTCACTGTTCCCTCCAATTCTATCTTTCTGGCGCATAATTTTGAGCAAAACAATAATGTGTGCAAAGGTATTAATACAAGAAGTGTAAAGTAACCCATTGGCAGCAAGGCAAGTTCAGATCTTTAAACGCGTTTTTCTAGAAATTGTAAAAATGTTACTTAACACTCTTTTGCACCAAGCCCTTCAATATTGTATCGTAACGTTTATTGTTTTTCAAGAAATTCAAAACGTTGTGGAAATGTTAAAAAGGTGTACTCGGTCAGTATGATCTTTACTGGTAATAAATCATGTTTTATCAGGCAGAAGGTTATGTTTTGAAGTTTCTGTTTAGTGGTAGTTTACTACAAAGCAGTTTTAAAATGCTTAACTGGGTGACGCAAGTCCAAGTTTTTTCATGAAAGCCTAAAGTTATTTTAAAGATGGCAGTTCAACATTAGATTAGTACGTCACAATAGTACACAACAACGCAGTCTTGTCAAACTTAATCCGATACCGGTTCTATCGGCTAAACTAAGATTTGTAATTATTTTAGTGTTGAGACCCTTAGTAGTAAATTGAAAATGTTCCACGAACATTCGTAACTGGATGTGTCAGGTGCAAAACTCTTTTGATATCGAACTCAAGTTGAAAGAAAATCGTTAAGAGTACTGCAGTTTAATTCACACACAGACGATTGGGGGTTGGAAAGTGAATAACAGCTAATGAATGTCAAATGATAAAAGTTCGACAGCATCGCACACGGACGTTTCGAAAGGGGGGTTAATTGGGCATTCGGGTTTGGACGTTTTATTATTAATTCCCCTCTGTACGATAATCGATTACCTCGGTTAAATGAAGAAAGCTAAGAGAGAAAAGAGACATGCATCTTTGCATGTCGCCCGTTGCATTGTCGCTCACACGTATCGGAGCAATTATTTTTGCAGAGTTGGGGGTGGGAATGGGGGACGAACACACAAATGAGTCTCATTACTTCGAAAAGAAGAAAGATGGTTAGGGGAAGGGGGGGGTAGAAGCGCCTCTTCATTCTCTTCTATTTCTTCTGCTCGGCTGTATCGGGTGCCGACCGAAATGAGTTTGGTTCACAATTAAATTGGATGCCGAGTCACGGTTCGATTTTGAAATGCAGTCAAGTTCTTTTCATTAGTATACGAACAAAAAAATACAAGACCACGAGGAGGAGGGAAAAATTCACCTTTTAAATTATACGTAACGCGTGAAAAAAATCTCATCATTCCAAAGTGCCATCGATGATAGTTAGCTGTCACTTGCAATTTTTTTTTGCGGTGAATTGTGGGAATGATTAACTTTTACTCTATTTCTTTTAACGTTTTAGGTTGGAGGTTTGCAATTCTTGAACCCGCTGGAAGATGTTCATTTATTATTATTGGAAGTATCTCTTTTTTGTTGCCTTGAGATTTATGGATAAGTTAAAGGGGGGAAATTTTCACATTATCGGTTATGCCTAGTTCCATCGGATGTGCCATCAGCTCCATCATATGGACAAAATATGGCTGTGATTGGTGATCACCGTGATGCACGCGACCCATCACTCATCGTTGGGAAATTTATTGATTTCGCTATTGAGAGTAGTCATGGGGGAAGATGTGTAAGCTTGCCCATTTTTCATCGATCCGAATGTTTCGATTGGGTGTCGATGGCGAAATATCGTTCCGTTTGGATAAGCCCAAAATTGGGTAAAGCGTTACTACATTTTCGATAGTTTCAGATTTTCGCTGAAACTATCGGAAACGATCAGTTTTCAGCGTTTCCATTTTGCAGTAGAGAAAAATCAACATCCACTTAGATGTCTCTTAAACTCATCAAATGTGCTAAACACTCTTCTTTTATTAATGTTGTATTTAAGCTATTTTTGTGGTTTACAATCCTATAGAATTTATTTTTCTACTAAAAGTAAACCCAATGGTTGATATGGTAGCCATATGGAGTCTAGAACTAACAAATGACTTCTCATATGATTCCACAACTGTGGAATTCGGTTGTTTTGCAACATTCGTTCTTGGCGAATGTTGCTTTTTTATTTCATGTTTGTACAGCAACGTACACAACCGTATACTGTATATGGTGAGCTATTCTCCATAACGCAGTTTATTGTTATGAACTGAGGAATTCCAGAAACATTCTGATGCACTTTGGATTTGAAAGTCTTTTTTATACCTATCTTTATTTACATTTGATAAGTAAGTGAGCTGGGAATTGAACGTATACTGCCATCTACAGTCGTTTATAAGAATGTACTGTATAATCCAGTGTACCAAAAAACGAGAACCGCATAATTCCTCCTCATAAATAATAAATCAAAAACCGCATTATATATATAAATAAATAAATTGAAGAAATCATAAATGGAATTACTCAAAACTCGCATAAGAATAACTCAATGGTTACATAAGGAATTGTACAGACATATTCTGTATCTTTGATTAGTTTTTGAGTTGATCTGTTTGTTTTGGGGTTGATTGTTTGTAGGATTTCTTGTTGTACATAATAAACTGGTCAGTTTGACCGCAATCTTAAAAATAAATAAAAATAAATAAGTTTAGTTTTGCATAAATCAAAATTCGCATTAATAAAACATTTGCGTAAATCGAAACGTGCATAAATTAAAAATTGAATTACTCAGAACACGCATAAATTGAATGTTGACATTACTCAGAGATTGCATAACTTTTAATTCGCATAAATCCATAAATCAAAACATGCAAAAATCAAAAATGGATTTTATTTTTTTTGCATTATGTACGTACATGCAGTATATATGTAAAGACCGTCGGTTATATAAAGAGTATGCTCAAAAAGAATTTTTAATCATTTGTTCTTAACATACAGTATATAACAGCGCATAGTTACAGTTTTGTAGCGCTTTTCTGCTAGACACAGCACAAGCTACAGCTTTTTCAAGCTTCGCAGCATAACCCAGCGCACAAAATAGTTTTTTTATGGTTTTCTGGTACGACAGTGCAAATTACTACAACCTTTTCAAACTAATTGTATAAATTACTAACCTATGCTTTATTCATAGTGAAATTGTATGTAAATTAATCGTTGCCGACATTGTGCAACTGTTACGATACGATGACTACCATTGAGCAATTGGTAAAGATTTATTGATTTATGCAAACTTTTATATGTACACTATATGCGATTTTATTATTATGCGATGAAAGAAATCGTACATTTCCAAGAAGTTCCTTAAATTAAATCGACCATTCAACAACTTTCTTCGTTTTTCAGCCATAACATGAAGGTAGGTTACGTGTGACACAAATACTAACTCTCGAGCTGGATTTATTTTCACTGTAAAATGTTTTGTAATTTTATGGGAATTTCAAGATGACGTTTGTTTGTTTTTTTATGCAAAGTTTTCGCAGAATCGTAATCCTCGCATTGATCGAGAACTAGAGTTGAGGTATATTACAGAACGTTACACTCCTTTCAGTATAGAAAAATAATTTTTTTTTGAAAAATTGGATAGAAATTTTCGGAAGAGTAATGGATGTAAATAAAAGACTGGTGCATTGTGGAAATGACTCGTTAGGACAATTTTTTTTCTCTCTCTTTTGCCTTCGTTTCCGATGAAGATTGGTTCATCAGCAAACCCTCGAATAAGAAAGAGGAAAGATAAGAGAAAAAAACAGGCTGGAAAGAAGAAAAAGAAGAAAAATAAGATAGGATGAAAATGGTGTACATTGGATCCGCTTTCCTTTTTGCCTTTAAATGGCCATAATTTAAGTGGTGATGGATTGCCTCCGAAACGAATCCCATCAATAAGTACTCCAGATGATAGCTGGTGGTGTGATCACCTGTTTTTTTTTACGTCTTTTTCTTTGTCTTCTTCATCTTTCTTTTTTTTTAAAGATTAACAGATTTTCTTCTCTTTTTTCAAACTTGTGTAAAAGAATTGATCTACAAAAACCTACGTTTGCACATAAAATAAATCCTAATAGACGTTGAGCTCAAAAGTGGGTTCGGTGCAAATAATATATTGTATCGTGTATCGGACTTGTGGAACTTGGTGTGGGTTTTTTTTTATATGAAGAAATTGTATCATTTTGTGGATTTCATAGCTTATGATTAATAGTATATTTAAATTTTATGACGATTTGTTATAAAGTTTTGTCGCACCTTGAGAGAGATTGGATATTCACAGTCTTTGGTTTTTCAAATTATTTGTTACTGGAATAATAATACGTTAAAGGGACTTATAGGATAAGTTTTGTGTTTGTCTCAAATTTTGTTAGAAAATTTTGTTAGTCTCGTTAACTTTTAGGAAATTGACCAAGTTTTATGTATAGTTTTGCTGGATACATTGGATCTACGTACCTTACCTCGAATGAAAAAAATCCATAAATTTGGTAAAACAATTTGTATAACTTATAAAAATTTAGCTTAATTTTCTAAAGTTACCACTATTGATAAATTATTAGATATAATATTATCGTTAAATATGATAAACAATTATTCAGTGAAAACTCAATTTTATTTAAATGAAAAATTGATTTTAAAAAGTTATGAATTTTTCTAGTAGTCATTAATTTAGTAAAACGAAACTCTTTATTAATGCTTCCTGACACGTGTAATTTTTGGTCTGGCAAGTGTAGCGATTTGTGGATGGATAACTATGATTTCAACTTCTTGCTCAATTAATGAAAATTGGTTCGGAAAAACGTCATTTTTTCCACAAGTTGGTCCACTTGCTACACCGAAAATTCAGTGTGTCAAGTGGCCTTTAAAAAATAGCCAGCACGTTCTGGTAATTTATTTAACAAAACTTTTTTGTGTGTGGTTATTAAGATAAGTGTTCTCTAGTCTTTTTAATTAATTTGTCAAATCAATAACTACGCGTCACAAACTCGTCTAACTTTGACGACACTTGTTTTTTTTTATCACATTCAATAGTTGGGTATTGTTTTTAGAAACAATCGGAATCTTCTTTGGATAATGTTTTCAAAAGAAATCATTAATATCTAACTTTTCTTATCTTAAGCTTGGTCATCTTTCAGGTTGATGTTTATATCTTTCTTGTCAATTTTTTTTTCTCACTCTGAAGCGTTTGAGCATAGCCTCTTCACGCGCATTGACAATGAAAGTAACATTGTGGAAGAGCGTGTGGATAAGAGGACACGAAGGGTTGGTTCACGAAGCATTCGTCATTGGTGTTCACGTGACCATCAGTGGGGGCGGCAGATGGCGCGTGGGCGGAAGGGGGCTCAGTTGGAAGGATTAAGGTGCCCACTGAGATGATGGATGGAGCCACCAAAACACTGGCACCTTCCAAAACCGAGAAATTGGAACATTGAGAAATGCGTGTGGATTTTCAAAGGACTGCACTTTTCACAAAAGTTTTCTTTGTTGGACATAGTAATAGTGAAGAGGTATATCTATAATAAAGGATTTCATTCGTTTAATCATGTCCATTGTGGATCAGCAAAATCTTAAGAATTGATTAGGGTTTTTCATTATGTTCTTAAGTTTCGGTTTTAAAAGATAGTTTTTCTCTATAGGTAAACGTTGGTGTTGTTAATGAAGTGTCGTTTATTCGTTCACTAAATGGACAGTTGAAAAGTGTTCAAATGAAAGTTCAATTTGCTCGTCTTCACTTTCCTTGACATTTTCATTTTTTGCCTTGCTTCTCCGAGGTTCCGAATATCGATTTACACCAATTTTCTTATCCACCAATGAATTGCTCAAACACGACCTTAATAAACGATTTTTTTATATGAATACAGGAAATCTTTCGATTTATTCAAGTTTTTCATGTGCGTTTTTGCTATCAAGTGGCTATCTACCTTTACGCAGATGCTTGTATAGGTATGATAATTTCGGTATTATGCGATTTTGTGCTGTGGCGCATGAGTGACTCAACGATAGATTTTTTCCAGTTAAGGTCATTTTGATATGTTCGAATTTCCAATTAATTTTAGGTTTGCGCAAATGTATCTAATGACTCCTTAGTCACTTTTATTATGTCTCTGCTGTTCATAGTATAGTACACATTTTATTCCATGAAATCATACTTTTTGTGTTCAAACTCGATCTTACTAAACTATTGAATTTATTTTGTTTACTAAAACTTGAACTAAAGTCGTATACAGTATTTCACTAAAACCCATGTTACACTAATAATTATCTTGACGTTTTGAAACTTTTCTTTGGGGTGAGAACATACCCAAGTTATTTCCATCAGAAGTCTTTGATTCCTAAAGGTTTTTTGGAACACGTTGTTGGAACAGTCACGACTGAGGTAGGTGGAGATGTAGTTGATTTTTTTTCCTTTTTTTGGAGTGAAAAAGGATAAGGGTTCTTATATTCTCCTTCTCTTTTGGGGGGTGCAATTCGGTTACCGCTCTTCTATTTTTTCTTCTTCGAGGCGAAACGGCAATTTCGACGCCGAAGAGACTCGATTTTCTGCGCCGTTCGGTCGGAAGTTTTGTCGAAGATG